>JAJOOR010017897.1:0-15829 GCA_036250505.1 Solanum acaule
AGTAAGATTAGATTTAATAATTCATTTGCATTTTCTGATTGTTCTACAAGTTATTCATATATCCTTATTTATGCTATATAGTCTACAATGGGAGGTCCATCACATTCTACTTTCAGAACCACATATGCAACTACACAAACAATAATAAGATTAGATTTAATAATTCATTTGCATTTTCTGATTGTTCAACAAGTTATTCATATATCCTTATTTATGCTATATAGTCTACAATGGGAGGTCCATCACATTCTACTTTCAGAACCACATATGCAACTACACAATCAAGTCAACCAAGTTCTATTTGTGCTGACACAATATTTGTGCCAAGACCTCCTCAAAATAGGGTTCAAGTTGGGACTGGAAGAGGATTGAGAAGAAAAAAAACTAATGCAAGAGGGACACCATTTGTTACTGAAAAAGATAGTTCTTCTAATCAACTGCCACCTTTATCAGGTCACAAAAGACCATACAGTTCTGCCTCATTTTTACTGGAGGAAATAGAAGACATGCAACTGGTTTTGGTGTTTACTCTGATCCTACAACTGGAGCCCAAGTATTTAATGTATGCTCACTTAATATGTTTACTCTGTTTTGATGTATATTCTGATAGCCATATTATGATCTTACCTTATCTTACACTTTCTTTCTTATATTACAGCCTGGTACATCAAGTGAGAAGATTCTACATGGGCCAACAAAATTGAAAAGTGCTTCACCAACCAATATATACATTGGCTTTAAACCTCGTGGCCTAAAATGGAAGGGAAAAGATGCAGTCGGCACCTCACAGTTGCAACAAATGAAAGCAAACAGGAAAAACTGAAAGTAGTTCATTTGGAAAGTTGTTATGATTTTGGCCCATGTTAAAAGGGTCTTCAACAAGCTACTCTTTAGTTTATTTTGAACACTCGTGTAATATATTTTTGAACCATGCCTTTGTGTTAGCAGGACTATGTATTTTTGAACAATGGAAGACAATGGTTTTTTATTACCTCTCAATGCATTTCTGTTATGTATTTTTTAACCATGACTTTGTGTTATGTATTTTCCAACCATGCATTTATGTTATTAGCTCAGTTTTTTAACAACTACACTACCTCTCAATGCATTTGTGTTTTTGTCAATAAGACTAGTCGATCCCAAAACTAATTTTAGAACACATGGAAAGTTAGAAAACAGAGGCAAGTTACAAAAGAGACACTGATCAATTCACACTGGAAGTTACAAAAGAGACGCTGATCAATTCACACTGGAAGTTACAAAAGAGACACTGATCAATTCACATTCAAACTTCCAATTTGATACAAAATATGAACTTAACAGACCAATTAAGTATAACACTAATTGATCTAGAATAGCCTCCTAACTATTGCAAAACTAAACAATTAAGTACTACAATCTTGAACTACTATGAACTACACAATATTAAAGAACAATTTTGTAGTTAGCAGACAAAGAAAAACAATCATAACTCGGTTAAATTTGACATTTTCCCAATCCCTTTGGAGTTTAACTTCCTTGAGCTTCTTGTTCAATACTATCATCTTCTCTTCATTTTCATTCAATTGAAATTTCAAAGAATCCCTTTCTTCTTCAAGCTCTTTCACTTTTCTCTTTAGTCAATCAATCGGATTTTGACCATCTATGAATCTATTCATTAAGGATGATTCATCAGCATTTTCAAGCGACGGATCAATCCATCTAAAATAGCCACATCCAACATCTTCCTACAAACCACTTAACAGTAATAAATATACAAAAATGTTGATTTTTCAAATAATACAATAACAGTAGTTTTTGTTCGAATAATTACAAACCTTTGATGCTTTGCATCCAAAAAATCGACGACCTGGGTTCAATGGAGTCCTTGAAATTTTCAGTCGACAATAATAACCACACTTACATATATCGACTTCCTCGATATTCACTGAACTTTGCGACATTTGATAAAAGACAATTGCTTTAGAAGAGAGAAACGTTGGATATTTGGAGAAAGAAGAGAGAATTGGGGATTTAGGGTTCTAAAATGGATTTGGGGGAAGAAGAATTGGGAATTTTAACGTTAAAATTTTAACGTTGGATGTCTTAAATGCAGGGTAAAAAATGGGAGAAAAAACAATTCACACACCTCATTTGTGTGACCCACAAACGATTTGCCATGTAGGCAAAAAATGCTTAGACGGTTCAAATCTGGGGTGGTAGAGGTGTTCAATAGGTACTAGTAGTTGAGGTATCTAAATGAATACTGATGACAACTTTGAGGGGACGTAGATGATTTTGGCCTTTTGTAAATTTTAAGTATAAATAGTGTGGTAGATTTTATGTATCAAATATATATAGTGTAAATTAGTATTCATGTATCATGCCCATAAAATTGTGTATGATACATTGCGGAACCCATCGACAATCCCTTAAAGTTGGTACCAATTTCACTTAGACACCTCAAGTAGGCTTTGTTCATTTTAAGCACCTCAAATAGGTCCCCGCTGTGTCATTTTGACCTTTTTTTGACAATCAGCTAAAATTATGAAGTGTGTGTAATACACTTGCGAATGACATGGCATGATGACTAATTAGAAGTTGACATGTGGCATTTTAGTGTAAAAATAATAATTTTAAAATAAATTATAAAAAACAACTATTTTTCAATAAAATAAATAAATAAAATTACCTATTTTGTACCACTCCCACCCCCACCCCATCAGCCGTACTTCCGTCATTTTTGCCTCCCCAACCCTCCCACCATTTTTTGGTTATTCTTCCATTTTTTTAAAGAAAAATCAATAGATTTTAATCTTTCTTTTTTCTTTTTTCTTTTTTCGTTGTAAATTTGATTTTGAGAACCATTTTATCGATAGTGAGGTGAGGTTCAGACAAATATGACATTCTTCTTATTTTATTTTTTAAAAAAAATGTGTGTTTTGTTCAAATAAATGTTTTCAAAATTACTGTGATGATTTTTCAAAATTTTGTTCTTGTAAATATTTTTAAAATTAGTTAATGTAATAATTTTTTTATTTTATTTTTTCATATTTGTAAGGTTTTTCATCATGATTTTTCATGGTGGAAGGTGGAATAAGTGGTAGGGATAAAGAGTGAAGAAGAAGAAAAAAATATTAAAAAATTAAAAAAAAACACTCCTCACGCACTTAAAATGGGTGCAGCACACCCAATGTGTCAAATCAGTAGAAAGTGTCAAAATAACATAGTGGGACTCAACATGAGGTATCCAAAATGATCAAAGCTTAATTAAGGCGTCTAAGTGAAAATTGGTGCCAACTTTAGAGGGCCACCGATGGGTTCCGCCTACTATTTATATATCTTATTTTAATTGATAAAATATTATAATTTATAAAAGATATCTTATACATGTAATTGTTCTCAATAACATTTTTTTGTGACTGATACATAACACTGTGATCGGTTGATATGTATCTGATACATACAATAAAGTTTGAAATTTGTTGAATTTGATATACATTGTGTTAAACAAGTGGTGCAACTATTTAAAATGTTACTCGGAGGACTACATATACATAACAACATACATAGTTATAAAACATTGTTGCAGATATATAACAACATTTGATACATAACAACATCTGATACATAACTATGTTATATACATAACAAAGTTATGTGTCATATACATAACATATTTATGTGATATAATACATAACATAGTTATGTGATATAATACATAACTATGACTATGATACAAATTGATTTTGTTATAAAATGTTAGTGTTTATGTATCAACAATAATATTTGATAATGTCTACAGATACATAGCTTTCTATTTGAGGAACTAATTGGGTAAGACCAATACTACACAATGGACTAAAACCCATATGAATTATACAAATCAAGTAAATAGCAAGAATTAAGAAAACTGTAATCAGGAAGTACAATTTAAGAAACTATAGCTATAGTACCTAATATAGGCTAAATGTTTGTTATTCTGCATAATTTTCCCTTATTTGTACCCCAAACCCCGACCATGGGCCGATCCAAAACCAATACCCAATTGCATAAATATTTAATGGGCTGGGTCGGCTTGGACAAGCCCACTTGACAGGTTTACAATGACTTATATCAATCTTAAATCTTAATTTCTTCCTCCTAAAACTGGTGGCATATGTCTATTACCAATCATGTATTAATTAAGTTACTAAATCTTATTAATTTATTTATACGAATCATGTATTAATTAGCGTATAGCAAGATAATTAGAATTTTAAAAATTGACGTGCATAGAATTAGAGGGTGTGTTCGGTAATGAATGAATATTGTTTTTTTTTTTTAAAAAAAAACAATTGAAAAATATTTCTTAAGAAAATAAATTAATTTAATGTAGATAAACACTATGCGAGGTTGAATGGTGGGGAAGACACAATCAGAAATGTCATTAATGAAACTTTTTTTTTCTCCATATTTTGATTAGAAAAGTCATTCTATTCATTTTTAAAGAGCTTATTTTTTTTAGAAAAAATATTTTTATTCATATCAATTACCGAATATATGCTATAAACGGTGCAACTTTAGAGATATCCCAAAATATTATGGTTAAATATTTCCCAAGGACAAATATATTACCTACTAAATCTTATTTTCGCCCAAATAACATCATTTACACTTATAATAATCATAAATAAATCTGAATAGAGTGTTTTGTTCTTCTTCTTTTTGTTTTCTAAAAGATACATATTATATTAAAATTAAAAGTTAATTATATAAAGAGAATTATGACTCGAAAAAATAGCTAAAAACATTAGCATCTGAATTAAGGGGTATCCTCCTAGGTATGAATGAGTTGGTGTGGTTTGGTTTTATGTATTATTGGTTCAGTTTATCGATTTTTGGTTTTTAAATACGTTAAATCAATAAGATATTTTTTATCGATTTTCGATATATCGGTTTTGATCTTAATGGTTTGGTTTTCGATTTAACCAATAAGAAAATGTTTATCAAACAAATAGTAAGATATTGAGATTAGTATTTAATAATTATGTAAGGGTAAAAGTAGTAAATTACTATAGTCTTAATTGGTTAGGTTTATCCAATAACTCAATATTAAAAATCAATACTGAACTTATAGTCCAATAATTTTCTTTTATAAAACCATTAAAAAATCATTAACTCAATATCAATAAATCAATAACACTTTTTTTTGGGTCGGTTCGATTTTTACACACCCATATTAAGAAGACATTATAAAAAATGGATATACAGTGAAATTAGTATTAAAAATTAAGAGATTTACATCGTAATGATGAACAAAATAAATAGCTTATTTATCGAAGAGATCCTCGCAATAATTGAATATTTAGTTATTCAAAATAAAAATAGAATTATTGATGTCACGACATTCCTCTATGCTTGCTAACTATGTCTCTCTGTGTTGTATATAATATACTATCTCCGTTCATTTTTAATTATCATAATTTCTTTTTTTTAGAGTTCAATATTAATAATTTTGACTAATATTTTATGTATTTTTTCATCATATGAATATGCAAAAAGTTGAAATTTATAGTACTTTTCGTATAATTTTTGAATATCTGATTTTTTTGTTTAAAACATTGAATTAATTTATGTAATTTAACTTTGAAAATTAGTCAAATTAACTTTTGAAAAGTGTAAAATGACAACTAAAAGTGAACAAAATAAGTATAATTTATTACTATTAATATAAAATTGACAATAGTTATCAAATGTTACTCTAAACTATAAAACAGCCGTTTTTCATTTCTAAATTATATAAATATAAAATAAATATATTTTAATACTTGTTTCCATCGTTCATTTTTAATATATTTCAGTCTAGAGTGAATAGAATCTGATTTTGGCCAAGTCTAAGCATGTTTCAACGCGCTTTGAATAATTTTTATTTCTGCAAAAAAAAATAATCTATGTTTAATAATTTTGTACAACACATTTCCACTAAATTACATCCACGTAATCGTATTTTTAATCTATATTCACGTAATCAACTACTTTTGTTTTCGCAACAAAGTTTATGTATTCGGTATATGATATTAAACACTTGCTATAAATAATGTATCAACTTTTTTTTTTAATAAAAAGTATATATATATAATAACGTATGAGAGGTGATTTTTACATCATTATATAAAATTATGTAAAGGTTGAGTTTCGTTTCCTATGAATTTCAATAAAAAAAAATTCATTTAAAATGAATCAAATTTTCATTGAATAATGTTATTTGTCAAAAAAATTGCTACTATATTATAAAATTTATTTGTGGTTTTCAAGCTTTTAAAAACCTTTAACAATGGAGTTTTTAGTTTTTTTTTTTCACTTTAATTTTCATCCAACAATGTTTCAACCTGCGGTGATAAACATGAATATCACTCTCAAATTAAGTTTTAAGCATTAAAAAAATTGAAAATCATAATCACAAGTTTTTTTTTACATGGATTATCCCTATTTTAGGATAGTTTTTTATTTTTTGCCTCTTTAAATTGCGATCTTTAATTTTCGTCTCTATTACTCATTTAATGAAAATTTGAGGACTAGAACATCCTTACCTATTATCTAATTTTAATGGGAAAAACTTTTTAGAAAATATTTATCATGAGGCATAAGTTTTGTAGTAACTAATTTGCAATGCTAAACTTTTAAAAAGGTTTTGCCTTGAAACGTAATTTTTGTTATTGAACTCATGTTCTATGGTATAACTTGTACGGTTATGCCAAAAATTAAAGAGCACTCCAAATAAAGTCATTTATGCCAATGACCCAAATCTCTTCTTTCTTATTTTATTGGTAAATGACATTTGTTATGTGTTTATAGAAAATGACAAAACCATGATGTCTAGGTAACCAAATTGATTACAATTTCTGAGAAATAGACAACACAATCTTGACAAGAAACCATGTAAAATCATTATCATTAAACTAATAAAATCGATTAGCCATCCATTGGTTAAAAATCCCCTCCTCCTCTGTATCTATTCAACTCCAATCTCATCTCATCAAATGATTATGACCGTTAACTTATTATCTACACTTGGGATCATGATTTGTATTCACATAAGTTCAAAGTTTAAATATATTGCTAAATAAGTATATTGTATAGTGACCAACATGAGTTGTAGTGCACTGATGGGAGTGCTTCACCTTTAATCAGATGTCTCGGGTTTGAGCCCCGAGTATGAAGAAAGACACCAGATGGAAAACCATAAAAAAAAAAAAGTAAATTGTATAGTGGAAAGGGCTAATTTTTCATCCTACATGGGACATGCCACCAAAATTTGTACATGAGTCATCTTAATTTAAATTCACTTGCTGCTTAAGGCTAATCTAGTCATAAAAGAAGCATATTATTTGGTGGTACATATTATCTACAAGGGTATTCAAGGTGATTAGCATCAAACTTAAAGTTTAGAAAAAGATATCATGCTTTTTATGATCTGTTTTGACATGCGATATGAATGATATACAGTTGAAGTTTTGTTTTGACATGTAATTTAAATTTCTTAAGTATTTTTTTTCCATAAACATGAAAATCTTAGAAGTTGTGAACACTATAAAAAAAATTCCAATTCTTATACAATCTTACCAAATGTGCAAAACATAATTCATAAACAAGATATCAAAATATCCTTATAATCGCCACATTGATAAACTACATATCTATTGGAAAGCTATTGCAAGTCATTTCAATCCATTGAGAGACATTTTCAATCTTTTTGTGCTAAATTATGATTAAAAAAACTACCATATATTTTTAACCCGTAAGGACTACCTTTTTTAACCCGTTAGGACTATCCATTTTAACCCATCAAGGCTACCTTTTCAACCCGTGCTTTTCTAAACCAATTTTTAACCAAAAATAATGGCAAACAACAGTCTCTCTTTGAATGTCCCAAAGAATTTCACAGACGAAAACTATCAAATTTGGTCTATGAGAATAAAATCATATTTTGAAACCTATGTGATATGAGATGTTGTGATGGAAGAAAAACTTACAACCTCTCCCTGCAAATCCTACAAAAGTTCATATTAAAGCATTTTCAAATAAACTTCTACACAAAACAATGTCACAGAACGTATTTTTGAGCCACAAAATCAAAAGAAGAAAAAGAAAAAAGAAGGTTCAAAAACAAAGAGAAGAATCCAGCATCAACTACCAAAGCATAAATTGAGGAGGAGCTTTTTTTCAATTGCAGTAACTAAAGCAAAGGATCAGAGGAGTGTTGAAGTTTGGTTACTGCAGTAGTTTTTACCAAAATAAGTTGTCTAGTTTAAGATAAATTTGAAATTTGAATTTTAGTTAGGTTGTTTTAGTTGTTGAGATATTTTAGAATTTTTGAATTTTAAATTATGCAGATTATGTGTGATAAACTGCATATCTCAATATTATTCTTTTTATAAATAAATGTTTGCGATTACAAACTTTCCAATACACATAATTTTGTAAAGATCTATTGGTTAATAATAGAGTAACTAGTTATTTTTTTAAATATAATTCTTTCACATGACACATAATTTCTTCATGCCAAACATAAGTGTTTTTTTTGTAAAAATTGGAGAGAAGTATTGAAAACACCCCTAAACTTGACACAAATTATTACTTTCATCCCTTAATTATTGATAGCCTTAAAAGCACTCATTAACTTGATTAACTGAACATAAATACACCCTCAATCTTGCAACATGAGTGAAATACACCCTAATTCTCGTCAAGTTTAGGGGCATTTTCAACACTTCTACCGATTTTTATTTAAGAACCCTATGCTCCTACAAGAGTCTGAGACCACTTGCTATATCATGTGATAGATTGAGGGTGTATGTGAGTTTAGTTAATCAAGTAGATGAGTGTTTCTAAGACTTTCAATAGTTCTGAGCCAAAACTAATAATTTGCATCAAGTTCAGAGGTGTTTTCAATACTTCTCTCTAAATTTAATTGATTTTTGTAGATTTTGGGATATGAAATCATGACTTCATATTGCATGTTTAAGCGCAAGCTTAATATAGAAATAACAAGTAATTACTTCAAATTACTACTCCCTCCATTTTATATTACTTGGCTCATGTGACTTAGCACATCTCTTAAGAAAACTTATGGTATTCGAGTTTGGATTTGGTATGAGACATTAGTACAATTTGGTATTTCGTATTTCTCAAATATCAAATTATTTATTTAATGAAGGTCTTATATCAACATGTCCATTACTCATTAGTACAAGTCCGAAGAGAAATTTAAAGAATAAACATAAACAACTCAAATACATGTCTTTTAGTTGTATCAATTTGTTTTTTCTTGATGTCTTCTTACTTATTGATCTTCTATTATATCGTGTCTCCACATAAAAATAATAGAAATGATTGGAGAAATAGTATTAACTTTGTAATATAATCGACTACAACTTCAATATGGTATTACTGAATACCATACCAAACTGAAATTTAATGAACTGATTACCGAGTCACCGAACCGAAATTTAAATTTTGATATTTGGTATCTACTTTTAACTATCAATTACCGAACTCGAAATTTGATAATCCCAAACCGAATACCGAACGCCCACCCTTCCTTTGTCCCTATTTACTTGTCTAATTTTGACTTGACACACCTATTAAGAAAATAATAATTGACATGGTGTGTACCATTTTACCCTTTTTAATCGCAAAGAAGTTTTACCTTTTTCAAAAACATTAACTCTCTAAATAAATTGAGAGTATAAAAAATAAAAGATATTATATTTTCTTGATTTGTTAAAATTAGACAAGTTATTAGGGCCGAAGAAAGTATAAAAGTGAATATAATAAACTCTCTCACTTTTATAAATTAAACAAGTAAATATTGATCATCCATTTTCAGCAACAAATAAATATGAAATGGAGGGAGTAGTAATCTTGGAAAGCAATAAATTTCAGTCAGATTCCATAGGTTCTTAGTTTAAGCTCTCCTTTTTTTTCTTTTTTTTTTCCAGAAGTAGCCTCTAGACAGATTTTCTTCTAGGAAACAAGAATTGACATTTAGGAATTAAAATATGTTAATCTTGCCCCAATAATCACTTAGCCCAGCCAGTATCTGACATCAGTTGAAAGTGATTTCCCATTGCTTACTGTCCTTTTTTTCAAATATATTGTCAGCAAGATTCATACAACCAACTTTAGTTTATCCTCACTCTATTATATTTACAAGGGTACTAAACAATTCATACTTCAAAAGATGTTGAATATCAGCCTCTTTAAATTAACCACTTCCAAGAATGTTCCATTGCTGCTATGACCATCCTTAACCCATAGAATAACACAAATATGGATGCAATGCAAACATTCTACTCCCTCTGTTCCAATTTATTTGATGTAGTTTAATTTGATACGGAGTTTTAAGACTTGTGATCTAAAGTACGTCATATAGTATGTTTGTGTGACTATATAGAGATGCGTTGTTCTTTTTGGAACTGACTAAAAAAGAAAGATGATTCTGATGTACACCAAATAAGAAGAAAGAGAGCTACATGTAATTGACAATAAGTAAAAGAAGAGAATTTATGTTTTTGCCAAGTCAATTTTCTTCTATCAATCTCTAATTTTAGTATGAAATACAATGTTTGTCTGCAATTTTTCAGTGTATGCTACTGTCCTAGAAAGCAACATATTCATCAGTTTGCACAAAGGATTATACCCTTGGACTAACTTTAATGAAGAGATTAAATACAGCATTAAGAAAAACAAATGTGAAAATATAATAATAACTTGAAAGAATTACATGAATCAAGAACACCACATCAAAGTTTTAACTCCTTTTTTCATTATTAAAGGAGAGAAGTACCAGCATGGTTATGGTGCAGAAGATTATGAGCAATGGCATCCCTTGCATGCCTAGCATTGGTCGATCTCAATTGAATCTCAGGAACCATTTCATCATCAATGAGCTCGAAATTGAGTTCTGGATCCATTTCCTCATTCCTCATCTGGCAAATATTATGCAACACGCAGCACGCCCCTAGCACCACTGGCAAATCTTGAAGTTTCACCTCTGTTCTTTTCTGCAAACAAGACCATCTCCTTTTCAACCTTACAAACGCCTCCTTCGCGACCCGTTGAACCTCACCAATCTTCTCATTGAAAGCATGTTGAGTCCAAGTCAGTTGCTGCTGTGTATAAGGCACTAAAACCCAATCCATTAAAGGGTATCCAGAACTCCCAACAATCCAAACATTGTTCAGTAACCCTGTATTCGCCCTCTGGAAAAGCGCGGATTTCTCCAGTACCTGATCATCAGGCATTGAACCAGGCCAACCAATACACACATCAGTAAACACCCCTCGTGGATCAACCACACCTTGGACTGTAATCGAATACGATGTCTTCTGATTCCTCTCTGTATGCCTCTTATTGAAATAAGCTGCAACACTAATTTTGGGAGCAATTATAGGTATATGAGTTGTATACATTGATCCCACAACATTAGTGATCCCTGACATATCCTCGTACTCATCCTTTATATCCCTCATTTTCTTTTCATCAGGCCATTGAAGATACTTAGGCATCAACACAGTCCTAATCGCAGTACAAACCTCTAGCACAAGCTTATGGCAAGTAGAAATCCCCAATCCAAATCTCTTCGAAACCAATCTCAGAGGCTCTCCAGTAGCCAATCTCCATATACAAACAGCAACACGCTGCTTCACAGGTACAGCATCTCGTAGCATAGTATTCTCTTTCGCAACCACAGAACTCAATTCATTACATATCAATTCAAACGTATCTTTCCCCATTCGAAACGCTTTCTTAAACTCCTCTTCAGGGAAATCAGGACTGTTACATTGATCCCACCAAGCTTTTGATCTATTCTTCACCCACAATCGCCTATGAGGCGCACCTTTTTCACTAGATTTATTACTCGAAACAACTTCTTCCTCTGCTGCAGAAGCAAGGACACAAGCAGTAGCAGTAGCAGTAACAGCAGCAGAATTCCCTCTCCCTTTCCGTTTTCGAACACCATCTAGCTGTTCTAAATCGGAATGATGCTGTTGAACATTTGAATAATAATCCCACATCACCTTAGTTGTTTTCTTATGATTCGCTTCGAATAAGTGTTTGTTCTCTTCTTCTTCCTTTGCAAATTCCTCTTGTTCGGACTTTTCTTGCTCTTCAAGTAACAACAAAGATGTTAATATCTGTTTCAACTCCTTAGTTTTCACAGCCCCTTGATTTTCCGATCCAAAATCATCATTTTCAGCTCCGCCAGTACTATTAGTTGGGGTTTCTTTCCTTCTTCTACGGCGTTTATTGGGTAAACTGTTATGATTCATGATTTGAGAGGAAGATATAGGAAATTGCTAGAATTTTCTGGGAAAGAAGGGGGTTGGGTGATGGGTTCATATATGGGGTAAAAGTAAAGAGTTTGAGAAAATGTGGTGTGAACGCATAGAGACTTTGGGATAAATGGGTGTTGAAAAATGGGAGATATGTGTACAAAGAATTATTAATTAATGAAGAAAAAACGTGTGTGAACGCGGCTTTGGATTTGAAGGAAGTTTCGAGGGGGGCAGGCAAGAAAACGGATTTTTGCTTTGAGGCCAAAAAAGATAAGAGGTAGGTGATAAAGACGGTTACTTAGGACTTTCCAAGACTTGAAAATAACATGCTTGAGATTTTTTTTTTTTCCTTTTTACAAGATACAAATCTTTTGACAAACATGTTTTTTTTTCACTTTTAATTATCATGTTATATTTTTAAAAGTCAATTTGACTAATTCGATATTTTAAACAAAAAATATAGATATTAAAAAACTATATGAAAAATATTATAAATTTCATTTTTTTTCATATCAATATGATGAAAAAATATATCGTAAAATGTTAGTCAAAGTTATTATCATTTAACTCTAGAAAAGGAAATTATGACAATTAAAAGTGAATGGAGGTAGTATATTTTACTTCTCGATTTCATATTAATTGGTCATTTTTTAAAATTATAAATAAAAAGATAATTTTATTAATTACCTCTTTTTTTGGAATTTTACAAATAAATGTCTTAACACTTTTAAAAATAAGATATGAAAAATTTAATTAATGTTTTATTAATTTAGTAAGGTGAACAACTAATCTAAGACAACTTTTTTTAAAGAATGATCAACTAATATAAGACGGAGAGGTAACTCTCGAACTCATAATTTAGAGTTAAAGTTAGAGGTGAGTGGTTACTATCCCAATTTTATAAATTATTACTATTAAGTTATTTTATTTAATTATTTTTATAAAGTTTCTTGCTTTCACATTGTTTAATGTTTACCCTTCGATCCCTCTCTTGTCTTGAGTTGTTTTATTTGAATTTATTCTTTTTTTTTATTAAATTAATGTAATACCATGGATATCTTGACCAGTTTGCTCTAGGATCTATACGAATTTAATAGTTTACTAGTTACTTCATTCGTTCATTTTTAAGTATTATATTTGTATTAGACATATTTATTAAAAAGATAATAATTGATATGATTATTTGACCACTTTACTTCTATTAATTGATTTTTTTTATTTGATTAGGTCTTGAAAAATAACTAGGGAATAAGTAATTAATGCTAAGAAAAAAATATGAAAAAAATAATCATCTTTTTTATATTTAAAAGGTGATAAGTAAAAATAAAATTTATTTTTTTAATAGTAGACAAGTAAAAATATATAAAAAAATATTTAGTGTGTTACGCATTTGTTTATACAAAAAGAAAAAAAATCACTTAATATTAATTTAAATTCAAATTTTAATTTTTGTTGCTGCTTCTTCATCTTCATTTATAACTTTTTGAGGGTGTAATTGTTATGATATTCCTTTTTAAATAATTTGTAGCAATACAACATTAAGGTTTAAAGATTGAATAAAAGGGAAATAGATAGGAAATGACATTATTTAATTACTATTGTTTAAAAAAAAGAAGTTACTATTATGAATACATCTTCTTTTTTTCCAATTGAACTTTGAATGGTTCTCAACATGTTTACGAGCTTGACAAATCACTTTTCTTTTTCTCAATTTTCCTACTTTAATAAAAATAAATAAATAAATAAATAAAAACATTCTTGCCAAACCATTCACAAGATGAACGTTACATTTCTTTTGTTCAACTTTTGACTTCTTGGAGTTGTATGATTGTGTAAATTACCTTTAAATGCAATATAAATTTTGACTAATAATTTTTTTTTTCATTTTATTGATATGAAATCTTTTCAATTTATAATATAGTTTTTGAATATTTATTTTTTTGTATTTCAAAATATCAAATTAATGTAATCTATTTTAGTTTTAAAAATTAGTCAAGTTGACTCTCGAAGAAAAGTGTAACATGACATTTTTTTTTTAGAGAGTATTAATTTTGTTAGAAGTCCCTTGGTTCTTTTCATAGAACATTTATTATTTTCCTTTTTTTTTTCTGGTTAGCAAAAGAAGAAAATTATTGAATGAACTTGCTGATTTGTTTCTTTAATTATTGAAGATTATAGTAGGCCCCATTAATAAAGAATCTGATCAGACTCAGTTTCGGTTTTTATACAACTAATACTCTACTAATTTAGGTAACAAGATTTTCTTCTTATGTTTGACATCTTGCCCCTAAATATTTATTTTGTTTTTTTTATTTGGTATTTGGTATATAAGTTTGAGCTCGATTTAATTCAGATAGCACAGTCATTTATGGAGTGACATTTTCAACATAATTTTTTTTATATTCAGAACTCGAATCAAAGCTTTAATTATGATTGAAACAGTTATATCAATGCCATGTTAGTACATTTAGCACTCAAATATGCAATCATTAAATCTTTGTTTAAGAACTTCATTATATATGTAGAGTTGCATTGAAGTAGTATATTTGATCAATTTATGTAGATACAAAGATAATTAAAATCATTTGAGAAGGGCAAGGCCCTATCTATCTTGATAATTTTGTCAATTGCGTGCGACATCAATCTTGACAAACAAAGTGTAAACCAAAATGTGATATACATGGAAATTGTTGGGATGATGGAACTTACATAACATTTGCTAGCATTGGATCCACATCATATAACCATCATTGATGTAAAATTGTTAACCAATGGGATGACCATTTTTCAAGAAGTACCAAATATTAAATGCACTATTTCAAAAGTGTCATGGATCAATAATTCTTTTATTATCGTGGTGTTCAGGTCACCTTGATTAATTTTATGGGATATCTGTCACCTCCCATCAAAGACAGGTAACTCAGTCTATCAATAGGCTAGGACATATGTGAATAATCATCTAGTGTTTTTTGTCTCCTCTGGATTCGAACCTAAGACCTCATGACTCTCAACCACTTTGTTGATCAATAGGTCTCAACCACTTTATAGAACCCGTCAATATAAATCTTAATTCTGCCCAGACCCCATGCATTTTGGAGAAAAGAAGTCTGAGGCGAAAGAGTATTGTTTGCAATAATTTTAAAGTGACAAAAAATAAAGGCCAAACACATACACAACCCCTCAAACTTGTCCTCATTTTTCATTTTGGCACTCCAACTTAGCCTTGTTCCATTTTAACCCTTAAACTCCATTTTTTTGTACCATTTAAACACTTATACTAATTTTTATGATTTGTTTTTATTTATGTTCTTCAATTGCAATTTCTTATTTAAAAAAAATAGACATGTGCCTGTTAATTAAAAAAATTAAACATTCGCAAACGAACATAAAAAATTTCAAACAATAATATTATTTTTTGATATTTCTTTGTATTTTTGCATGAAAATAAATTGACGAAAGTTCTTTGATTTTCTTTCTTAAACATTCAATTAAATTAAATAACACTACTTATTTATTTTTTCTTATCA
>JAJOOR010017898.1:0-17914 GCA_036250505.1 Solanum acaule
GTGCAGTACAGTATTCTTTTAGGAGTTTCTTTTGTTCGTTTCAGAGATTTGTTTGTCAATAGCGTTATAACTATGGGATCTAGAAATCCTCTTGTTGGAGATCCTAATTAGCCTTAAGAGACAATTTTTTGAGTGTGGGAATAAATTAGTTCAAAGGGAGTTAATGAATAGAGAGGATTCAAGCAGCCAAGCCAAATAAATTGTGATTCAAGTATTGTAGTAGCAGCATTTGTTATACTAGTCTCTGGAGATATTTACCATTGTCTGCAGTTTCTATTTTTTCTATTATATGTAGATGCTAATGTTGTATAAGAATTGTGTTGCTATTGACATTTATTATCCATACTTTCTTAACCTTTGATGTGTAATTCAGATGGGAAAACCTTTAAGAAGCCTCGACGCCCTTATGAGAAGGAGCGATTGGATGCAGAGTTGAAGCTTGTTGGAGAATATGGACTGAGGTGCAAGAGGGAGCTTTGGAGAGTTCAGTATGCCTTGAGCCGTATCAGGAATGCCGCAAGAATGCTTCTGACCTTGGATGAGAAAGACCCACGCCGTATTTTTGAAGGTGAAGCACTCTTGAGAAGGATGAACAGATACGGATTATTGGACGAGAGCCAGAACAAGCTTGATTATGTCTTGGCCCTCACTGTAGAGAACTTTCTTGAGCGTCGTCTCCAAACCCTTGTCTTCAAGACTGGCATGGCTAAGTCAATCCACCATGCTAGAGTGCTCATTCGACAAAGGCATATCAGGTATTAACATATTACAGTTTTACTGACACAGTTCAAATAAAAAAATTAGCTCAGCCTATTTTTCTTTTTGGTACTTTCTCTAATTGCAAATGTATGGTTGCAAGAATTCGAAGTGCAAAGAAAAAATTGCTTCAATGATAAAACAATATGCCATTTTTAATGTTATTAGTTGACCACTACATTTTTTATGGGAAAAGTTCTAGGTTTGAGTCATTTATTTGACGTTCTTTTTATCAAAGAGCTCCAACATAAATTTTATGTTTGAGGTAACATAATATTTTATTTATAGAGATTGAAATTACTAAAACGAGCTATGATATAAAGGATGATGTTTGCTGTACAATGAGGACTAGCGAAAATAGTCAAATAATCAAATCATCATCAATCTTCATCTTTGTTAATGATTGATGTGCTTTTCGAGGAAAAAATACATATTTGGGTTCTCCATTTTGTTGAAAGTCCTGAGTTCTTTGCTTTCTCTTTCAAATCCTCGGCCCAACACTTATTCAAAGATGTTCTTCTATACATTAAATCTTCAGAACATCTCTGTGTGCCCACTAAGATGCCTTACCTTGACACAATAATTCCGAGTCTGATGCTGCTGAACAGGATCAGTATGCATTTTGTGAAGATGTTTGTTGGTATGTATTGTTGAGAGGTTACTTGTCTTGAGTTTGGAAGTATTATACAATTCAATACTCTTATGATTTCCATTTGTGCAGATTGTTATTGAAATAAGCCATATGCTTATAATGAAGTTGTGTGAACTTGCACAACTGAAATGCATTGTAGTATGTTAAACTGTTTTACTTAATTTCCATTTCTATCCTTTGTATCAACGGAATGAAAGAAATAATTGTGCATCAATTATTGCCATTGTGTCTAGTGTTAATAGATTAAAATTCATGAAGCTTTAACGGGTTATAAAGAAAATTAGTTTCTTGAAAGCTTGGATGACACTTTTTTTCAGCAGTAGGGAACAGACTCCAAATCAGCGTCAGTCAGTCAATTACCCTGAGGGGCTTGGTTCCTTATGATATCCTGTGCTCCATGAATTTTACAAAGTAATAGTGTATGAATTATTTGTTTTTTATATAGTACTTATGTTAACATAAACACTTTGGCTTGGCCTTCTCAATTTGGATTTTCTCAATCTTTCACTTTGAGCTATTTATCTGTTTTATCAGTATGTAAAATATGTTTCCACAATCTAATGATGTTTGTTATGCAGAGTTGGTAGGCAGGTGGTGAATGTTGCTTCTTTCATGGTGAGAGTGGACTCCCAGAAGCACATTGATTTCTCTCTCACTAGTCCTTTCGGTGGTGGGCGCCCTGGAAGAGTGAAGCGAAAGAACCAGAAGTCTGCTGCAAAGAAAGCAGCTGGTGGTGATGGAGACGAGGAAGATGAAGAATAAACTGTTATATTTATTTACGTTTGGGTGTTTCACTTCTGCCTATGTTGTGTACTTTCTTGTTTTACAATTTAATCTACCTTTAATATATTAGAAAATGTTTTGACAGAGGTGGAGAGAATTTTGAGTTTGGATTTAGCACTTGTCAAGTACTCAGTTAGACTTTGGTCTAAATTTACAATATTAAATCAGGGACCTAATATTAAGAGAAATTTTGTGCTGGATGGAATTTTAGAATCTCTTCTCCTTTTTCCCTTGTTCATTAGACACTGAATTGGGGTTTACTTGGATCTAATTTCCACACATATAACAGCACCTAGTATACTGTATTCTGATATTTGGTTCCTGGACTTGATATACATATACAACACACTCTGTAGTCGATAAGTGGTGGTATACAAAACGTAGATTGTATGCAAATTATGCCTTTACCTCAGAGTAAGTGAAGTTGTATTTGATACCTTTTCGACTCAAGAAAAAATACTTTCTCCGTTTTAAAAAGAGTGACCTCCTTTTCTTTTTAGTCTGTTTCAAAAAGAATGACCTATTTTCTTTTTTGGTAACATTTTAATTTCAGTTTTTCACGTGGCATGTTTAAAGCCACAAGGTTGAAGGACAATTTAATACATTTGATATAATGTTAATTTATGACCATAAGATTCAAAAGTCTTTTTTATTTTTTAAAATTTTGTGTCAAGTCAAATCAGATCACTTTTTGTGAAACGGAGAGAGTAATCTATAGCAGTCCTAGAAAAGAATTGAAGGAAATAGAAATAGCATCATATGATGACAAAACAGTAACAACAATTCTAGATGCTAACAGAACTATAACGAAATAACACAATAGTTGAGGTACAAAAAATTACGGATATTCTACTTTCTACCATACTAGAAGCATGAGTTAGAGATTAGGTATCAACATGTCAGTTAAATATCATTTAAATTATATTTGAGGATATTTTAGACTTTTCATCATCAACTAAAGCTATGTGTCCTTTATGTAGCAAAATGATTTTTCCACATGTCTTCACTGCTTACAATCTCTATCTTTCCCATCTCTATTCCCCTGCTTTTTTTTCGTTTCTTTGCTGTACCAGTTAGATTCAGAGAGAATCAATTGCTCGGGTGTTTTATGTGGTAATTTTTACAAGGTGTTGTTTTAGGGTATGTTTGGTATGAAGGAAAATGTTTTCCTCAAAAATAAGTAAAGTTTTTATTTATTTTCTCATGTTTGATTGGTGAATAGAAAATATTTTTCAGAATTTTTTTTTAGTGTTTGATTTATGAATGAAAAATATTTTTGAAAAATATCTTTTGTTTTACTAGAGTACTCGAGAACCATTGCTGGTCCCAAGCAAATCCTCATCTTGACTGACTACAAGAGGAAAGCCAACTCAAGCAATAATAGGCTTAAAACTAAATTAAATCCGTTCAACTCAAATACTCAACGCATAAAGTCTGGAAAAATAGTCAATAACAATTTTTATAGTTTGTAAAATAACTCAAGGAAAAGTAAATACAGAAAGACTCCTCAATTATATCGATCTATGGAGCATCTTCAACATGGATATTAAAGCATCTATAGTTCAACATGAATATCAAGACAAGACCCATAACAACCTAACAAGACTAAACTGAAAAGGGAAAATCCTCTGGAATGCAAGGAGGCTCACCAAAACTAACTGGAATGTCAAATGATTTCATGAAGCGCCTGTTGATGATGCTGAACACCTGTATCTGCATTATTATAAGATGCATGTCGAATGATATCAATACATTAAAAGTACGAGCATACAAGTAGAATTGGAAGCATGGGTAACTGAATAGATAAGACTGGAAGAATACTCACATCAACTCAACTTCAATACAAAAGCAACAATAGGAGATGCAATAATTAAAGCTTTATAAATAACAGACGTCAACTCAAGAATGTATATAAAAATACAATAAAATACTCTTTAATGTAATTTTCATTATTACGTGATTTAATGAAGTAAAACACATGTTAATTTTTTGCTCTTTCTTTTTTCTTTATTTTCTATTTATATTTAATATTCTATTCAGTTAGATTTTGAATTTAAAACAATTAAAATTGTTTGTTACCGTTTAAAATTCATCCTTATCAAAAACTGCTACTTTCAGAATATACTATATTAATATCTCTATATAATCAGTTATGGGACATAAAAATGCTACATGTCAGCGCCACATTTAATAAATAATTAATATTATATATTATATAACTATTTAAATATTTAAATACACACTTTTATATAAAAATAGACACATGTCATCAACTTTAACAGATAATGACAAATGTCGACTTTTTTAAAAACAAATTTAATTTTTTTTAAAAATACAATTTATAAATTAGTTAAAAATTATTTTTTTTTTTTTTAAATCTAGGACAGATTCAATATTTTTCAAAAAAATAAATAAATAAAAAAAAATACTATGGCAGTTACATATGTCTTCAATAAATTTTAAATATTATATACTTAATTAAATAATTAAATATTATAAATTCAAAATTTGAAAGAAAAAAAATACGTGTTTAATGTTTAAATTCTTTTGGACTCTTATTTTTATCTTAATTAAAATATTTATCTTTATCTCATGTGTTTGTGAATTTTAACCATCTCATAAGATTTTTCATTTCTGAAATGAAGAATCATAATATATTTAGTTAGCATTAAAAGGAATACTAAATGATGAATAAAGTAAATAGTAATAACGTAAAATAAGGGCCAAAATAAATTTACTTATGATAAGCTTGAGGGGAGGGGGGAAATTAAAATATTTTATTGATGTCAAATTTCTTTCAATTAAAAATTCAATGGCTTATATGAAAAATATCACAGTATTTAAAAAATCAAGGAGAAGGGATAGTAATACAAAGAACTTCTTCTTTTTTTTAACAAAAATGATATAATATTTGATTCGAATTTAAATGAAATTTTAAATGTAATAGAGTTCTAACTTCTTTACCTCTCTTATATGTGAGTTAAGTCATGATAATGATGTTAAATCACAACCTAAAAATATAAATTCTTTCGCTTTGTTAGCAGTTGAGTGATAGGAGGAGTTAGTGCTATTTTATTTTTAGTTAGTAAAACTCTATCTAAAAAGAGTTCAATTGCTATAATTCTTATAAAGTGAATTAGTGCCTATTGAATAGAGTCCAAGTATGTTTTCTCTCCTATTTTTTAGTTTTCTGTTTTTCCATCAATTTTTTTTTTAGTGTAATTGAACATGATGCATACAAGTTACATAGGTTTTTTAAAGGGAAAATCGTATGAAATAGCAAATTATTAATTCAAATTAAATGATATAGCCATAGTTTATTTTAATTGTAATTCGCAGCAAACATCCCCTTTTTTTGCCATCTGATTCGGTATACAATTAGCCATTTTATACATTTCGGTATAAAATGTATAAAATGTGTTTGTGTTTGTATAAAGCAAGAGAAAAGTGTATATACAAATACAAATACATATATTTTCGTCCTATACACTTATAATTATACAAATACATATCTTATTATACAAATTACAATGTATAAATGAATTTATACAAAACTGAACAATTTGTATAAAATTGGATGTTTGTAGCGAATTATACAAATCAAAAGCTCCATAGCAAACATAAAATTTTCTATAGAGCGCAATTATGCAAATTATAGCAACAACATACAAATATGATGTTTATGTTTGCTATATGTAAAGTTGCTCTTTTTTAAAGCCAAATAATGGATTAATTATTTCTCTTTTTCTTTAAAATTCATATGGAAGAAATTTCGTGCATTATCAACTTTATAAAAAGTTCTTACTACAAATTTAATGATTTTTTTTAAACATGAATAAAAAATATATTTTAAAAGTATAATATGAGATAAATTTATATTCGATAGATGGAAATTATAAAATGTAAATAGATAAATAGTCAATCGATATCTCATTTTATAATGTAAGAAAATGAAGCGAACAACTTTTTCTTAGATGAGAAAGTGTTTTTTAATTCAAAATAAAATAATTATAACAATCAAATTCTTAAATTTTTTATACCACATAATTAAAATCTCAATAAATACAAAGAGGAGGGAGGGGGGGAGGGAGGAGGAAGTAGGATATTTTGAATTAATTTTGAGAATATAATAAAGTTGTTAAATAATATACATATCATTGTCCATAAACTGAAGAGAAGCGAACAATAAAATAAAATTTAAAAATTTTAAACCCATGAGTAAACAAAATAAATAAATTTGTTTAAAATTAATATTATTAATATACTAATTCTAAATAGTGAACAATATAATAAAGAAAAATATGAGACAGAGAATTATTTGATAATCACATGATTTGTTGTTGGACTTTTGTAAGGTAATATAATTTAACAAACACAATAAGGTATTACAATCTAAATTAATTAGAAATTGTATTTTCTCATTATCCGCGCATCGCGCGGGTACGTATACTAGTATATATCTATGAGACAATACACTTGATGCACTAGTGTGTTTGATATTGACTTATTTGATGAATATATATGTACATATTTGATACAAACTATATGTATCTTAGATATCAAATATGTGTATCTATGCATAGATACTCTAGATATATCAGAGCCTTCTCACAATCGATTTGTATCTATGCACAAATACACTGAATATATCCATGTATATTTGATACTCAATATAAGAAATTGATATTAAATATACTAGATATTTGATATTGGATACATTGATAAAATTGATATTGAATACGCTAGATATTTAATATTGGATACATTGAATGAAATTGATAATGTATACACTAGATGAAATTGATGTTAGATATAATAGATATAATTGACACTAAATACAGATATAATGGATATATCAATGATATTTAATATTGAATATACAAATAAATAAAATTGTGAAATACAAATACACAAAGGAAGAGGAATGAGAGATGGAAAAGAAGCAAAAAATATGTATAGAACAAAATTGATAAAAATGAGAAATGGTGAATATGGGGGTGAAGAGGAAGTTCATATAATCATCTTGAGAAGAATATTTTCGAGAATCAAAAAAATATTAATGATAAATAGTGGGAAAAAAAGAGTCAAACTCAACGTGCTTATGTGTTGAAAAGCCAATTTTGATTGATTTTAACTTATAAACATTATTGGTATCAAACGTTTTAATAAACCAAATAATGTTATATGTAGGGTGAATCTACAATTTTGGCTATGATTTCGACAAAATCTAGTATAGTATTCTCAATATCTGTATTTATGTTTAAGAAATTCATTTAATATATAAAAATGATTTATCAAAAATTTCATATGTTGTATTTTTTTAGAATTTAAAACTCATAAATGTGAAATCTTATAAGGTTTACTTTGATGAATATAGTCCAGGAGTTATTAATAAATTGCTTTAGAGCTTCTTATATCAAATCTAATGAATTCAATAAGTTGAAAGTATGATAGCTAAAGAATCTCAAATGCGATATCACTTGTTGATAGTTATTGTAGATTTGTATGTCAATGAAGGATATAGAATATTTAGAGAGTCTCTAATTTCAGAGAATTCCTAATTTGTCTCGAGGACATATCACTGAGTATTGGAGCAAACCATGCTCAAATTGAGTAGAAAGATATAAAAATATTCAATCAAATGCGGATTTAGAATTTAAAAGTTATGTGTGTCACATTGCTTTGAACAATAAATTCACTAAATTTTGTGTAATTAAAATCAATAGTTGCATAGGAGAAATGAATAACATTTATCACTAATTTTGTTCACAATAAGATGTTGGATTTTGGGTCTTTTTCCTTTCCTGTGTGGATAAATAAAAGTAAAAGATTTTGGGTCTCTTTCCTTTCGTATATGGATAAATTTAAGCTCAATTTGAAGTAGTCTACTTTTGCCCATAAGCCCAATATTATGGTGCATATGTAAGACTTTCTTTTAGGTCTTATTTTGAAGAATCACAAGAGTTTGATCAGTAGCCATATTTAGAGAAAAGTGAGAGAGTGCAGATTTTTGCACAAGCCCTAACAACCAATTTCAAATCGTGATTCCCGCTTCATTCATTGTCCGATTGAGCTGCTTTTTGGACAGCCTTTCAACTTAATATATGATTGGGAGCTGAGAGAGGTAGATTTGGAGTCATATAGCTCCAGATTTTAGCTCGTGAACAATAGCTGTATTTTGGTATTTTGCTCCATTTATTTCTCTAGTTTTGATGCTATCTTGTAGTTGTGTTGCTCATTGTTTGGCACTTTGTTGGTGGCCATTTTGGAGAACACTTTGTAACTCTTGTTGATTACAGTGGAGTTTAGGCCTTGTGGTTTTTACTCTTCACACCGAAGAGGTTTTCCACATTAAACTTGGTGTCTCATGTGTTGATTTATTTTTCTTGTTTTTGTTGATTTGTTTGTTGCCCCCAAACGATTTTGTTCTTACACTATTTTGTCTTCTCTTGGTTAAAAAAGAAGGGAAAGTTTTGATTTGTGTTTTCTACCGCTATTTCCCTATCGTGTACATTTATTTGTGCTTGAATTTCCCAACATAAGGACCTTAGCTTGTTGGTTTATCGAGTCTTTAAGTCAAGAGAGGTATCTGCTTCAATTTTACTGAACTATAATATTTTAAACAATAAAAGCTCACTTCAAAATATTTGTCAAAAAAGATATAAGTTGATATTCAAACCTCCAACCTCTATAAGCAACATTTAAACTTTTGTCCAACATGGTAGGAAAAATAGTGTATAAGATTTTTGTGCATTCTAAGACTAAATTATCTTAAATGCATGATAAATAGTTTTTAAAAATTTATTAAACCAGTCTCAATCTCATGATCTCGCCACACTCAACATAACTTTTCACTGCTGGCACCTTATAATACTCACTTATGATTTTGTGTGTCAATTTATAGGCTTACTTATACATATATGCATATATACACAGAGTTACATAATCCTTCACTTCTGGCACCTTGTACTCACTTGTGACTTTGTGTGTCAATTTATAGGATTACTTATACATATATACATATATACACAGAACTTCGATCAAGATGTTTGGGTGTGATGACACTTCCACTATTGTATGTAGATCCGTCCATATATTTGATTCTAATTCATTTTGAGATTGATGCATGTTTTGTATGATTGTATACTTAGTAAACGAATGTGTAAAGTTAACATGATAGATTTTTAATTTTGATCTTATTGTTTTATGTCACTTTATTGGAATATCATTTCTTTTCATTTAGAACTAAAAGTCTATGACTTGCATTGGTTTCTTTTTAGTGACTATTAAGATACGAATATCATTTTTATCAATTTTTTTAAAAAATATTTTGACAAATACTATTTTTTATGTTTTTGGTGTGTACCTCATATGGAAAGACATTTTAAAATGGTTAATGTTCTTATAAAAAAAATAATTGGATGTAGAGTTGAAGTTATAGAGAATACGAATTGAGGTGCAAGAGATAGATTTTGAGAGTTTAGTATAGTTTGAATCATAAAATAAATGTTACATATATTACCTAGAAAAGGTGAAGAGATGTAACATCTCACAAATTGAAAGAACTAGAAAGAGATAGAATTAGAAAGAGTGTTAAGTTAAGTTTGAGTTTTTGGTCAACTTCGAACGATCATAACTCCTAGATCAGGATGAGTTAGGTATGCTTCCAGATGTAGTAGGAAAGATCTTGGAATAATCTTTCCAACGCCGCCGAGTTTGTGCGATTCCGAGTTCGTATGTGTGAGTTATGCCCATTGGAAGTTGGACTGTTCAAATAAGGAAAAAGTCGGGCAAATCTGGTGCCCCAGGCTGCGTTGCTGTAACATTTCGCAAATTGAAATAGCTAGGAAGAAGCTAAGAACTGGAAATAGTCATTTTTGGAAAGAATGAAAAATCTGGAAAATTGTTTAAGTTACGAAAAGTGAGTTTTTGGTCAACTTCAAACGACCATAACTCCTATCTCAAGATGAGTTAGGTGTAAATCCAGATATGGTTGGCAATCTCTTGGAATGATCTTTCCAACGCCGCCAAGTTTGTGCGATTCCGAGTTTGTAGGAGTAAGTTATGCCCTTTGGAAGTTGGGCTGTTGGATTAAGGAAATGTCCAATTCGGATTTTTAAGGGGTATTTTAATCTTTTCATTGCCCTATTATTTTAATCCATTTTATGGAGTTTATTATGGGTCAAATCAGATTTTAGTTAGTTTTCGAATTTGGGATTTCACGCTAGGGCTAAGGAGAAAGGACAAGCGAAAAGAAGAAGGAGAAAACGGCAAATTCATCAAGATCGATCAAGAAAGTTGGTGTTTCGCTAAGGATTTACTTCTACCAGGTATGTGAGTCTCTCATAATGTTGGAATCGTTCTCCCACGTGCCAAGCATATTATTTCAGTTTGGATTCGTCCTAAAAGCGTTTGAATATTGATGATCTTGATATCTATTCTTGAATTCATATGTTGTTCTTGAATTTGACTGAGTTGGTAAGTTTTTGAGTTCGTTACGTCGCATTATTGAGTCGTTTCAAGTTAGGTTCTTAGGTACAATTGCTGGGTATCTGTATCTAAAAGTAATTTAAGAAAAAGAACCGAGTTTGGGTGAATTGGGGCTGGAAAACGAAGAAGAAATTTCGTCGAACGAAATTGGGAAGTGGTGGCGCGTCACGAAGCTGGTTCCTAGAAGTGGGAATTTTCGTTTCGCATCGCGGAGCCGTCACGGAGTCCTCTGCCTCAAAAAGTCATTTTCGAAACAAAGATTTAATTATGCCTCCGCATCATGGACCTACCTTCAAATATTGATTTTCGGTCTTTTCTCATGTTTAGCGATCTAAAATCAATCCTAAACATCATGAGATCTTTCCAATTACAAATCACAATCCTTGAATCCATAATTCAATTCAAGGACCAGTTAAGAGTCAAGTCAAGAGCAGTTAAGATCAAAGTCATGAGAAGTCAAGAGTCAAGTTAAGAGAAGTTCATAAAGTTTTCCAAAAGTCTTTTGCAAACATGTTAACTTTGTTTTAAGACTTAAGTTTTGAGTTCAGTAAAGAGTAAAGTTGAAGTTCATTTCTTCGAAAGTATATGGGGACTAAGTATTCCCAAAGAGATTTAAAATGTTTTCACATTTAAATAGGAACGGAAATTGAGATTTCCAGAGAGCCTTCGGGCTAGTTTTCAGAAAAGAGTAATAGCTTTCTAAATGAAGCGAGAAGGGAAACTGAGATTTCCAAGATAGCCTTTGAGCACTAATCTCAAATCAGAGAAGAAGTATGTTTTTAAAACATAAGAGCTATTGTATTTTGGGAATAGTATTGAGCACCGAATTGGGGACGAGCATTAGTTCAAATAACTTACGTCACCATAAAACCATGTAGCCACCATGGGTAGAAAAGGGTCATACTTTTTAGATGAATCCTTTTCAAAAAAGACTAGTAGATCCATTAGGCAGTTCAGGTCCTATACCTTTGACCGGGTATAGGATGCGCTGGCAGCATGAGGTAGATCGTTGTATCATCACTATAGCTCTTATGTTATGGTTGTCGGTTAGAGAAACTCCTACATAAGTTATTGTATTTTACATACATCAGTTTATTTTGTATTTTTACATACATCTCAGAGTTCATATTGTATCTTTGCATACATACAGAGTTATTATTGTATTTATAAATACACAGAGTTGAAAAAACCATGTTTTAAACAGCTTTTCTTTATATTGCACTTGTTTTAAAACTGCTTTATATTGAAATGATTTTAGTTATGCTGAGTTGAGTTGAGCCATGTAAGTTCTTCAGTTTCCTTTCAGTTTCTTTTCAATCTTAAGTTGTGTTTAGCATTCCAACTTGCATACTCGTACATTCAATGTACTGGTGTCAGTTGACCTGCATCTTATTATGATGCAGACACAAGTAACTAGGATCGGTATCCGGCGCATCGTTGATCCAGTGAATAGTTCAGAGTCTGGTGGTGAGCCTCTTTTCATTCCATAGGACTCTTATTCATTGCTTTCAGTTTTAGTATTAGTTCATTAGGATGTCGTGGACTTGTCCCGACATCCATCTCAGTTGTTTAGAGGCTTCATAGACAGATAGACAGTCAGTTAGTCAATTAAGTTGTGTTTACTTTTCATTTCATATGTTAAAGACTTGAGTTTGCCTTAATGGCCAGTTGAATGTTCCTTTATAACATTCTAGTTACTTCATAAATGTGTATGTGATGAGTTAAGTCTTCCGCTGAGTTAGTAAGCCAGGCTAAGGGTTCGTTTGAGGCCAGCAATGGTCTTTGAGTGCCACCCAAGTCCAGGGTGTAGGCTCCGAGTGTGACAAACTTGGTATCAGAGCATAGAGTTCAAAAGTTCTAGGGAGTCTATGAAGCCGTGTCTGTAGAGTCCTAGTTATCGGTGTGAAGCACGCCACATCTATAATTAGGAGGCTACAACATTTAGGAATTTCTTCACTTCCTTCACTAATATTTCGTGCGTTAGAGTTTAATCTCTAAAAGTTTCCCTCTAATTCGTGCTTACGCATGTTTCAGATAATCATGCCTCCACGAAGAGCAGTTAGAGGTCGTCCAGCTAGGAGTAATGTTGAGGAACAAGGGTTACCCAATGCACCTGAAGTGCAACCTCAAGGGGAAGTTACCAATGCTGAATTTCGTGAGGCTATAAGGATGCTCAGTCAAGTTGTGACCAATCAAGCTGGGCAGCAAAGAGGAGCTCAACAGGAAGAGGCTGACACTTCAAGGATTCGTGAGTTCTTGATGCATGTTGCTGACACTGAACGGGTTGAGCTAGCTGCATATCAATTGAAGAATATTGCTAGGACTTGGTTTGACCAATGGAATGAGGGTAGAGCTGAGGATGCACCGCTTGTGAGTTGGGCCTGTTTTGAGGAAGCTTTCCTGGGGTGTTTCTTTCCCCGAGAATTGAAAGAGGCCAAGGTACGTGAGTTCCTCACACTTAGGCAGGATTCTCTGAGTGTTCATGAATATGGGTTGAAGTTCACCCAACTATCCCGTTATGCTCTGGAGATGGTTAAGGACATGAGGAGTAACCATCTCCAGAGGGTCGGGCAGCAATGCTTATTGGGGACATGGACATTTCGAGGTTGATGGTCTATGTGCAGCAGGTAGAGGAAGAGAAGCTGAGAGATAGAGATGAGTTTAAGAATAAGAGGGCTAAGACAAGGAATGAGTCCGGGCAGCAGAAGAGTAATGCCAACCGGTCATCTTTCCAACAGAAACAGAAAGGACTTGCTCCATCATCTGCTAGTGCACCTGCACCTAAGAACAAGGGTGAGTACTATGGTCAGAATTCCAGAGCTAAACCTGCCTATTCTCAGGGCAGTGTAGCGCAAGGGGGTAGTAAGCTTCCTTCCTGTATTAAGTGTGGTAGGAACCATTCAGGTATTTGTCGTGAGGGCTCCACTGGTTGTTTCAAGTGTGTTCAGACTGGACATTTCATATGAGATTGTCCAAAGAACAAGCAGGGAAATGGTAATGGGGGCAATAGAGCCCAGTCTTCTTCAGTTGCTCCACCCGACAAAATTGCACCAAGAGGGGCTACTTCCGGTACTGGCGAAGGAACAACCGCTTATATACTATCAACAGTCGCCAAGAGCAAGAGGATTCACCAGATGTTGTCACTGGTATGATTCAAGTCTTTGACTTTACTAATTATGCTTTGCTAGATCCAGGAGCGAGTTTATCTTTTGTAACTCCATATGTTGCTATGAACTTTGATGTTATGCCTGAGCAACTTAGTGAACCATTCAGTGTCTCTACGCCTGTTGGTGAGTCTATTCTAGTAGAGAGAGTCTATCGTGATTGTCCCATTTCCGTCAATCACAAGAGTACCATGGTTGATTTAATTGAGTTAGACATGGTAGATTTTGATGTCATTCTTGGTATGGACTGGCTTCATACCTATTTTGCCTCAGTTGATTGTAGAACTCAAGTAGTCAAGTTTCAGTTTCCAAATGAGCTAGTCTTAGAGTGGAAAAACAGTTCAGCAGTGCCTAAGGGTCGTTTCATTTCGTACCTTAAGGAAATGAAGTTAGTTTCTAAGGGTTGTATCTATCACTTAGTCCGAGTTAATGACTCAAGTGCTGAGGTATCTCCTATTCAGTTAGTTCCAGTAGTAAAAGAGTTTCCAGAAGTCTTTCCAGATGATTTTCTCGGAGTCCCTCCTGAGAGAGAGATAGACTTTGGTATAGATCTTCTTTCATATACTCATCCAATATCTATTCCGCCATATAGAATAGCACCAGCAGAGTTGAAAGAGCTTAAGGAGTAGTTAAAGGATCTCTTAGATAAGGGCTTTATTCGAACAAGTGTCTCACATTGGGGCGCTCCGATCTTATTTGTGAGAAAGAAAGATGGTTCCCTTAGGATGTGTATAGATTACCGTCAGTTGAACAAGGTTACCATCAATAACAAGTATCCTCTTCCAAGGATTGATGATCTTTTCGATCAGCTTCAGGGTACTTCTTGTTTCTCGAAAATCGACCTCAGATCAGGTTACCATCAATTCAGAGTAAGAGAATGTGATATTCCAAAGACAGCTTTTCGAACCCGTTATGGTCATTATGAGTTTATGCTCATGTCGTTCGATTTAACCAATACACCTGCAGTGTTCATGGACCTTATGAATAGAGTATTCAAACCTTATTTAGATATGTTTGTTATCGTCTTCATTGATGACATACTAATCTATTCAAGAAATGAAAAAGATCATGCTAGTCATCTCAGAATAGTTCTTCAAACTTTGAGAGACAATGAGTTATATGCTAAATTCTCTAAGTGTGAATTTTGGCTTGAGTCTGTGCATTCTTAGGCCATATTGTGTCAGGAGAGGGAATTAAAGTTGATACTCAGAAAATTGAGGCAGTGTAGAATTGGCCTAGACCCACATCTCCAACTGATATTAGAAGTTTCTTGGGTTTGGCTGGCTATTATAGAAGGTTTTTAGAGGGGTTCTCGTCTATTTCATCCCTTTTGACCAAGTTAACTCAAAAGATAGTGAAATTTCAATGGTCTGAAGCTTGTGAGAAAAGCTTTTAGGAATTCAAAAAAAGGTTGACTAATGCCCCAGTTTTAACCTTACCAGTAGGTACTCAAGGTTTTATGGTGTACTGTGATGCATCTAGAGTTGGTTTGGGTTGTGTCTTAATGTAGAATGGCAAAGCTATAGCTTATTCCCCAGACAGTTGAAAGTTCATGAGAAAAACTACCCAACCCATGACTTAGAGTTGACTGCTGTAGTTTTCGCTTTGAAGATATAGCGTCATTATTTGTATGGAGTTCATGTTGATATATTCACTGATCATAAGAACCTTCAATATGTGTTCACTCAGAAATAGATTAATCTTATACAAAGGAGGTGGTTAGAATTACTCAAGGATTATGACATGAGTATTCTTTACCACCTAGGTAAGGCTAATATGGTTGCTGATGCTTTAAGTAGGTTATCTATGGGTAGTACCGCCCATGTTGAGGAAGAAAAGAGAGAGTTCGCAAAATATGTGCACACACTTGCACGCCTGGGAGTCAGACTTATGGATTCCACAGAAGGAGGAATAGTGGTGACGAATGGGGCAAAGTCATCATAAGTGTCAGAAGTGAAAGAAAAGCAAGACCAAGACCCCATTTTGCTAGACTTAAAAGAAAATGTTCATAAGCAAAGAGTATTAGCTTTTGAACAAGGAGGAGATGGTGTATTGAGATATCAAGGTAGATTGTGCGTACCTATGGTGGATGGACTCCAAGAGAGGATCATGGAGGAAGCTCATAGCTCCAGATATTCCATTCATCCGGTTCCACAAAGATGTATCGCGATGTGAGAGAAGTGTATTGGTGGAATGGCATGAAGAAGGGCATTGCAGAGTTTGTTGCTAAGTGTCCAAATTGCCAACAAGTGAAAGTAGAGCACCAAAGGCCCGGTGGTTTGGCTCAAAATATAGAACTTCTGGAATGGAAGTGGGAGATGATTAATATGGATTTAATCACAAGCTTGCCAAGGTCTCACAGACAGCATGATTCTATTTGGGTAATTATCGACAGAATGACAAAATCAGCCCACTTTTTGTCGGTAAAGACTACCCATTCAGCAGAAGATTATGCCAGGTTATATATTCAGGAGGTGGTAAGACTTCATGGAGTTCCAGTCTCCATTATTTCATATAGAGGTGCACAATTTACTGCACAATTCTAGAAATCTTTTCAGAAAGGTTTGAGTTCAAAGGTGAACTTGAGTACTGCCTTTCATCATCAGACTGATGGGCAAGTAGAGCGTACCATTCAGACATTAGAAGATATGTTGAGGGCATGTGTGATTGATTTCAAAGGTAATTGGGATGATCACCTACCTTTAATTGAGTTTGCTTACAAGAACAGTTATCACTCTAGCATCCAAATGGCTCCATATGAAGCTCTTTATGGGAGAAGATGCAGATCTCCAATCGGATGGTTTGAAGTTGGTGAGGCAGGGTTGATAAGACCAGATTTAGTTCACCAAGCTATGGAGAAGGTGAAGGTGATTCAAGAAAGGTTGAAAACGGCGCAGAGTCGTCAGGAATCCTACACTGATGTTAGGAGAAGGGCCTTAGAGTTCGAAGTAGATGATTGGGTATATTTAAAAGTTTCACCCATGAAAGGTGTTATGAGGTTTGGTAAGAAGGGGAAACTTAGTTCGCGGTATATTGGACCTTATCGAATAACCAAGAGGATTGGAAAAGTAGCTTATGAGTTGGAGCTACCACAAGAGTTGGCCGCGGTTCATCCAGTGTTTCACATCTCCATGTTGAAGAAATGCATGGGCAATCTTTCATTGATCATACCAAACGAAAATATTGGGATCAAGGATAGCTTATCTTATGAGGAGGTTCCTGTTCAAATTCTAGATTGCCAAGTTCGCAAGTTGAGAACAAAAGAGGTATCATCAGTCAAAGTCCTTTGGAGGAATCAATTCGTTGAGGAAGCTACTTGGGAAGCTGAAGAGGACATAAAGAAGAGATATCTACATCTCTTTGAGTCTGAAGAAAATGCAGACCAAGGTACTAAGCCCATCTCTTTCCAGTAGTATGTAGCTTACTTCCTTGAACTTCTATGGAGGGTTTAGTTAGCGCAGTTGAGTGGCGCTTGTTGAATACCTTTTCTCTTCTTGGTACTCTTTAAATTATGAGTGAGCATGTTGTTTGTTTGCATTTGCTTGTTAGGTGTTTGAACTTGATATTACCACACTTAACCTAGTAAGAGTAATCTCATTCGAAGATGAATGTTCCCAAGGGGAAGATATTGTAACATCTCGCAAATTGAAATAACTAGGAAGAAGCTAAGAACTAGAAATAGTCATTTTTGGAAAGAATGAAAAATATGGAAAATTGTTTAAGTTAGGAAAAATGAGTCTTTAGTCAACCTCAAATGATTATAACTCCTACCTCAAGATGAGTTAGGTGTAAATCCAGATATGGTTGGAAATCTCTTGGAATGATCTTTCCAACGCCACCAAGTTTGCGCAATTCCGAGTTAGTATGAGTAAGTTATTGTCACGACCAAAGCCTAGGGCCTAGACGTGACATGGCGAATGAGGAACCCGAAGGAACCCCAAACAAGCCTCTCAAACTTGTCATCACACTTTATCGGTCGCGGAAGTACATTCAACATTAATTAACGGGAATTAGGGACTAAGGGCAAACCATTTCAAAATGACATCATAGAACAAGAGTCAAGCTCATT
>JAJOOR010017899.1:0-16699 GCA_036250505.1 Solanum acaule
TCTCAGTCCTAATTATGCAATACATGTGAAATTTCGAGAGGTGATCAAATTTATAATATTTTAAGTTAATTTTTAATACTATTTTTATAAATACATAGCATATAAAAAAGAAAATATTAAAATAATAAAAAATTATAACAGATAAAATACGAAATATAAATAGAAGAAGTTGAGGAGAAGGAAAACCGGTCAATTGACTGGTTGACCCTAAGCTCCTCAACATTCGCTTATATAATATAGTTATATTTATAGAACACTTAATGTGATTTTCAAATAATATATGGTACTCTCTCAGTCCTAATTATGCAATACATGTGAAATTTCGAGAGGTGATCAAATTTATAATATTTTAAGTTAATTTTTAATACTATTTTTATAAATACATAGCATATAAAAAAGAAAATATTAAAATAATAAAAAATTATAACAGATAAAATACGAAATATAAATAGAAGAAGTTGAGGAGAAGGAAAACCGGTCAATTGACTGGTTGACCCTAAGCTCCTCAACATTCGCTTATATAATATAGTTATATTTATAGAACACTTAATGTGATTTTCAAATAATATATGGTACTCTCTCAGTCCTAATTATGCAATACATGTGAAATTTCGAGAGGTGATCAAATTTATAATATTTTAAGTTAATTTTTAATACTATTTTTATAAATACATAGTATATATATATTAAAATAATAATAAATTATAGTAACAGATAAAATACGAAATATAAATAGAAGAAGTTGAAGAGAAGGGCAAACTGGTCAATTGACCGGCTAACCCTAAGCTCCTCAACATTCGCTTATATAATATAGTTATATTTATAAAACACTTAATGTGATTTTCAAATAATATATGCTACTCTCTCAGTACTAATTATGCAATACATGTGAAAATTCGAGAGGTGATCAAATTTATAATCCCTCCATCCCATTTTATGAGGCAACATTTGACTGGGCTCGGAGTTTAAGAAATAAATGAAGACTTTGAAATGTTTACCAAATTGCCCTTTAAAAAATAGACTCATTTTTCTCTCTCCTCTTAAATGTATTGGAGTATTATTTTAAGATTAAGTGGGACCAACAAGGGTAAAAGAGGAATTGTACATTTAAATACTTACCATATAAGGAAATGTGACATTCTTTTTGGGACTGACCAAAAAGGAAATGGTGCCAAATAAAATGGGACGGAGGGAGTAATATTTTAAGTTAATTTTTAATACTATTTTTATAAATAGATAGTACATAAAAAAGAAAATATTAAAATAATAATAAATTATAACAAATAAAATACGAAATATAAATAGAAGAAGTTAAGGAGAAGGGCAAACCGGTCAATTGACCGGCTGACTCTAAGCTCCTCAACATTCGCTTATATAATATAGTTATATAAAATAAATAACCTAGCGTTATTTTTAAACAAAATTACTAATATAACTATGTCAAAGAGCTAATCTCTATTTTACCCTTCATTCTCTATATTTCGAGGGAAGAATAGAGAATGTCCTCTCCATTCTCTATATTGAAGAGTAGTTCTCCATTTTACCTCTCTATTTCACTTTTTAATTAATTTAATATTATTTCTATTATATTATTAATAAGTCATTATTATGTGTAATTATTTTCTCATGTAATATAACATCTAAAAATATATTATTGACAAGTTATTATTTTCACCCGAATTAATAATTTTTATTTTATGAAAAAAAAATATTGTCACTTGAAATATGTAATTTAATATTATTTTTCTTAGCAGCCTTTTTCTTAGCAGTCTTAGCAGATGAGGATGAACCTTTTCAAGCAATAGTTCCATTTCTTTTTTGAGATAATATCTCAGATGGTCACTCAACTATGAGTTTTTTTCTCAGACAGTCACTTAACTTTGATTTTTAACTCAAAAGTCATTCAACTATGAGTTTTTTCCTTAGAAAGTCACTTAAGTATGAGTTTTTTTTCTCAGAAAGTCACTAAACTTTGAATTTTAACTAAAAAATCACTTAACTGTGAGTGTTTTACTTACAAAGTCACTCAACTATGAATATTTTACTTACAAAGTCATTAAACCAATTTAATTTATTTTTTCATTAATATTTATTAACATAAAAAAAAAAGTTAACTAAACTTTTAAGAAATAAAAAGATATTCATTTATATAATTTAGTAAGTAATGATACAAAATAACTACTCGATTTGCATCTAATTTTTTTTCTTGAAAAAAATAATAAGAAACCAAGAAGCAAGATAAGGAAATGATTCGACTCTGTTGTGACTTGTGATCTTTAAGCTAATCTGCTTTGGAAATCATATGATAATCCAAATAATATGACTTGTTTCCAATTTGAGTGGTGATTAGTTTGGTAGTAGCGAAATGTTTGCAAATAAAATATCTTTTTATTTCTTATAATTTTGGTTAAAAGTAAAAAATTTATGTTGGTAAATTTTAATGAAAAATCAATTAAATTGCTTAATTGACTTTGTAAATAAAACATTCATAGTTGAGTGACTTTGTAAGTAAAACAATCATTGTTAGGTGACTTTTGAGTTAAAAATCAAAGTTTAGTGACTTTCTGAGAAAAGAACTCATAGTTGAGTGACTTTCTGAGATAAAAACTCATAGTTGGGTGACTTTTTAGTTAATAACCAAAGTTGAGTGACTTTCTGAGCAAAGAATTCATAGTTGAGTGACCATCTGAGATATTATCTCTTTCTTTTTCCAAATCGAAAAAAACACTTAACCTAGCTAAACCAATTCATGAACAAACAAGTATATTTTTTTTGTATATTTAACTTGCGATTATTTATAATAATTGTTGACGAGCGGCCAAATATGTAAGTACTATTCACGCATCTAGACTGATTGAGGTAGATACTGGATTAGTTGATTTGGACCAAATTGTTTCAAATGATATATGGGGTCCAAGGAATCTACATCTTCTTTTTTTGGTATTGGCCCTTACCTTACTATTGTGGTTCAAGTTAATGAACTTGATTTCAAGACCCTCATTTAAGTCGTAGCTAAAGTTTCTCATTTTTTCAAGTTTAGTCGTTTTTAAATCTACTTTATATGTGCAATGAAGTTCAGACATACGTGTATGCAGTTTGACTTGTTTTGCCCAACTTCACACAACTTGAAAGGAAGCAAGCAATTTCAATTATTTTTACATGAATTTCAGGTCATACATAATTAAATTTTTGGCCATAATATAATTGGACACTTCAACCATTTTACATAAATTTTATACGTTTATATCTGCAGTATTGCATATGACTAAGTGCAGTTGCTACAAAAACTGGTAAGCTTTCATATGTATTTGTTTATCCAAAAGGCCAAAAAATGTTTCCATTAAAGATGCCTTGATTACTTTGATGATATGCTTAAGATTAGGGATATCAAATAAAAGACTTGGGATGAATTTGAGAATACCAAAACGTGTTGAGTTAATAAATAGACGGATAATTGACTCGCTTAAATAATAACATTTAAGCGGATTGGATTGAAATGAGCTAAAAAACGGATAATAATTCAATTCGTTCAATTCTTACTATGTTTTGAATTCAAATTTTATTTTCTTATAGTTTGTTTGAGTATCTAATAAAACGTTTTGTTGTATATCGAAACTAAATAAAAAAAAAACAAAAAAAAAAACATATCAAGCTAGAAAGTCTTTTTAAAAAAAAAAAAAATTAGATAAAAAATTCCATGGGTTAATCTGAATTGCATATCTGCACAATTTTAAAATTGATTGAACTGAGCCGATCAAAATGAGCCAAATTAATAAAAATAAACAGATTGAACGTGTCATGAACGTGTCATGAATTTATTGTTTGGTTCTGACTACCTAACTTAAGATGCAATCCCTCCACTTACGCCATCTTTCAGCCTCTTGCAGGCAGAGTTCGAATCAATGATTAAAAGTCTATTGATTTAAAATTCTAACTATTTTCATTTACTAGATTATAAATTAATAATTATTACATATTATTACATTTTCTAGCATTTAATTAATTGTACAATTTACATTTTAAATAGGTTGATACCATTTGACTTGACATAAAGTTTCAAGAAATAAAGAAAGGCTTTTTAAATTTATGATCTAAATCACTCTTTCATTACTTGTGTGATTATAAATCATTTCATTAAAGATATTCAAAAAGAGTTAAATTAATTTATTTTTAATTAATTATAGAAAGATAACAATCTTTTTAGGACGAACTAAAAAAGAAAGTGTGTCACCTGAATAGAATAGACAGAGTAATAGCATTTGTCCTAAGATTTCCAACACACTTTACTTATGCACTTTTTATACCAAAAACTGAAGTTTCAGCATTCATAATAAGTTTTCTAGCCTCACATAAATCTTCAAAAACAATCAACCAAATTATTCCATTGCTATATAGCCTATATACAACATCCAAATATATATACAGAAATTTCATTTCCTCGGAAATATGTATTTCAAATACTACTAAATAGCTAAATCGGCCTAAGCAAGCAAAATTATGATAACGTACATTCCCATTTACAGCTCGAACATTACCAACAACATCAAACATAATCTAGTTAAGTTCATCCCAGTTGTCTGATGAACAGATCATTTAGGTAGGTTCACGAGGACGGGCTGCCCAGAGTGAACTCAGAGCACGAAGACGTTGAACATACTCCCCGAAAGCAAGTAAGCCCCTAGCTGCTTGGTGCGTTGTCAAAATAATAGACATTTGTTGTAGTGTTTGCTGTCGAAGGTGATCCGCCTGTTTATAAATCAAAGCAACAACATTACACTATCATTCAAGAATACAGTATCATTGTTAGACCTTTCTGTAACAATCATTTTCTATACAAACATTTCAGTACAATGACCAAGTTTTCTTTAGAACTCGATTTTCATGTTATGTTATATAGAATATATAACATCATTTCAATATAATAGAGTTTTGACAGATTATAGAGGTTTCAAACCTTAGCAGATTTTTCGTTGTAATTGAAGGACCATGTGAAGAATCTATACTTAATTAATGTATACTAGTTGAACATACGCATCAGTTTCTTTCAGGATTACTGTCTTCTTTATACTTGATTTTAGACGATATTGAATGACCATTGAACGCATTGAGATACAGAACGAAAGTGAAAGTGAGACAAACCTGGTTAACAAAGCTCTCCAATGCTTCTAAATTTTCCATAGAAGAAACCATTTGGGAAGTGTAATTTCCAGCTCCTGTGTTCATATTTAGGATGCTCTGAGCCAGAGTCTGCTGAAGTTTATCCATTCCCTGTGTGAGAGCATCTTCAGCTTGCTGGCAACAGTGTCGCAGATTACACACTTTAATGATTTGCTGATCGGCCAAGGGCTCGAGTTGTGGCATCACCACCTGTGTACAGTTGATATACAATTAGAAATCTCGTGTTCATAAATGTTTTGCTTTCCATTTGGTGACAAATGAAGTAATATAAACTATATGGTGTCAAATGACCTATACATCAGATAGGATTTATGCCTAGTTCAGGAAATTTATGCATGAAAAACGCTACGAGAAACTCAAAAGCAAATGAAGGTAAAATGGTTCAAAAAAAGCAGTAAAGTGCACCAGGGACTACATTTATGAGTTCTGATGGCTTGAATCCTCCAATCCAGTGGAAAAAGCGCTCGACAGAAGTTCTCCACATCCCAGACATTAAGTAAAACACGTCAGCCTTGGCGGCATCAGCTTTCATGCGAAAGAGATTGAAATAGTGGCTTAAGACATTTTCTACTAGCAACTGAAGCTCCATATCGCTTACAGGAGACTGCAAAATACTCCGCAATTCTGCATTCTTTTTTTGTTGCTCTTCCACCCAGTGGCTGTATTCTATCTCGAATGCAGATATTCCTGCTTAGGCAGCATTACTTAATTATGAACAAAATCTCTGTATACACTTTAATAGCATCAAACAGGCAAAGTAAATGGGCTAATATTCTACTCTAATAGCATGGATTATTAGCTAATGAAATGCCAATGATTTAGAGCACACATGGACGCGCTCGTCTTGTTAGTAAAAGGACAATATGAAACACAACCTAATGAAACATTGTAAGTAGTCTATACTTTCACATAACACAAAGCGAGTGTCTCCTTTAAAAGGATGGCTAAAGTATACTTTTACGATTTTAATGTAGAAATATCCATAGCCTAATTGCCTTACACTTTTGAATACATTGAGATCTCTTAAAGAACAGCTTCATCTAAAGGCACATAAATGTTCAAGAAACAATTTAAACTCTGCACCTATAAACTATTTGCATATTATCGTAATCACCAATCCAGCTAGGCGACTAGTTTCAATGTTAAACTGGTACATCATTCAACACAGATCAGTAGTTAAGCTAGTAATGATGCCAAGATAAAATGCAAAGTAAACTAACAAGCGACAACTCCTCTGTCCACATACCTGGATTAATTGTTCCTAATAGTCCCATATTGCTATTTGAACCTAACATGTATAATCCCTGCAATAAGCCGTTTCATAATGTCAAAGACCATGATGGAATATAAAATCGGAGCACAGATGCATATAATTGTTAGTAAGAAATGCGCAAGGAATGATTCCTCTGACCTGCTGTCTAGCTCTCTCGAGCTCCAACTCGAGTTGTGCCAGCTTCAAACGGCTGGTTTCCAGCTGCTGTACATAGGCCTGTGAAAAGGGTGAAGAAAGGAATCAAGACGAATTTTATGACTAATCGTGTTTCCTAAAACATCTACATGTGCAAGGAAAATTAAGAGAAAAACTTCATTTACCTTTTTCCGCATACGGCTTTTACGAGCAGCTTCACGATTTTGCGCTAAACGTCGTTGTGCCTGTCATTCATTTGATATGAAAAGGTATAGTATTTACATCAGAGGTTAATCTGTCTACTTATGTATCCTGTGATAGGATACATAAACCGAAAAGGAGAGAGTTGGGGCACCCACCTTGTCTGAAGAACTCCTCGGTGCTTGATTATCTCCAGAGCCAGAGGGCATATGTTGTTCACCAGACGTATACCCCGACTACAATAAGCACAGGGAGATATTAGCCTGACAACTCTACTACTAACTTGAATTTTATTAGCTAGAACTAGGAAATATGTTGTTTTACCTTGTCGTCTGGCCTATCGTTTGGCTGTGAAACCATACACGCATCAGCACTAGGCATAATGTCACCTCTAAACGCGTCTTCCCACACACTCATCTGGTGAAATGGTTCATAAATGCCCATCCTTCTTGTGGGGGCAAATTGAGTTGTTGGAGAAGTCATGTTCATGGCCTGTAAATCAGAATTTCTGCCTGAAACGAATTTAATTTCCATCCAGTATGTACTAAGAAAAATGTTATTGCATAACAAGATGGTAAAGGAATAGAACGGAGCACTTATCGTTTGTTTATCCATTCGTCAAAGCAAGATCTTTTGAAATTGCAGACTAATTTCCAAAGTTCAGTGGGCTACTTTTAAGTGTTCATGACATGTAAAGCATATGGCTTTTAAACTATATATACACCTTTTCTTTAAGGGAATCATGGACTACTTCTCTCTGACATGGAAAAGGTAACGCCGAAGAAATATACGACAGGTAATCAATCGAAAGAGAAACAAGGAAATCAACAGAACTGATAAAATGATGGATAAATTGAATTAGCTTATGCATATGAATACTGGGAGTGGGGAACAATCTTCTTCACATACAAACACATAGACACACAACAGCAACATGACGATTTACTTGGACTTTCGCCTTTTTAGCTCTTCCTTTTGAACTCTCAACACTTACAGAATTTCCAACTATTGTATATACCAAACGGTAAATGTTATCTTATGGAAAATGATCCTTTTTCAACTTTAAGCTAAGTAAAAATTATGACAAACTACAAAAGCACTACGTGATTTTTTCCCATCTGTTCTAGCCTAGGTAAACAGAGTTACTTGTACATGTTACTAGTGGAAAGTGGCACGTATCCCATGGAATTAGCCAAGGTGCGCACGCCCAAGCCAGCCTGGACACCACAGTTATCAAGAAAACTAAAAATTGTGGTAAACTATTTTCTTACACATCCATATTCTAAGGCAAAAATGAAAATTCTGATCTACCTATAAACACAATAAAATGGAATTACAGAGTGGATTATCAATGTTATCATTAAATTTAGAAGATTATGTTCTTGACTCAATCTTTAACAATTAGTAGAAATTGCCTCAAATTACTACACATGTAATCAAGTGAACACAAAAATGTTTGAATTTTTTTCAAGTAAAACAAGAAATTGAGCAAGAACAGAACATTAGGAATTTATATATAATCAAGAGACTAACCTGTTCATTAGTATTGTGAAGATGTTCTTCTAGCAAATTAGAGGCAATAACTGACCTTCTTAGGTATTTAAAGAAACCTTTAAACTAAAAGAAAAGAGTAAAGAGAATTAAAAAAATAATCTCCATGGCTATAAAGAAAGAAAGAAAGAAAGTGAGTGTATTTAGAGGCAAATTTAAACCCCTATAGTAGGATAAAGGCAGAGAAGCAAAATGACAAAAGAAATACAACTACGTACTCAAAGAAGTTGACTGCTTGCTGTCAACTGTTATTGATGCCTTTATATTATGACTAAAAATGTACACACAAACAACATAGAAAAAAACCATTACACACTCACATACTTATATATATATATATATATATATATACACTCATATGGTTCTGAATCAAGATCTTATTGTAGGCTAATACATCACAACACCTAAAACTTATGAGTGGTTAGCATCTGAATACGTGATAAAATGTTTCTAATAGATATTTTTGAAAAATAAGTTATTCGCATAAAAATGTCATTTCATTTAATTATACGCATCTATTTTAATTGAAATATGTTTAAGATTTTACGACTTACTAAAGTTGATGTATATAATTAAGGGAAGCGACATTTTTTAAATGGTTTAATTTATTTATTAGTTAACACTTGAGAAACACACAAGAAAAATAATCCAAATTTTGAATTGATAGTATTTAATAGGAACACTTTATCATGTATTCATGTGTTTAATTTGAATATCTAAATAAAATTTATTAACAAATTTATGAAATTATCGATATATTAAGCTTTTATTGTATAGTATGCATAGCTTTGGGAATGCCAAACAACTTGATACGAATATTCTGCACCACCCATGACCATGGAAACACTTTTTCTTTTTTATAATTCGGTATTCAAATTCTATCAAATTAACATTCTCAAAGCTCGAATTCAAGTCCATTTAACGATATCCTTGGTGAAAGCAACACTTATTTTCGATGGGCCATCCACATGAGTCATTGCGTTAATGCCATGTTCTTTTTATCTTTAAGTGATTTTTAATGTGAGAAAAGGAGAAATGACATTTGGCTTATTGACAATATCCTCCTAGCTTTTTTCCAAAGGAGAGTACACTATTTAGGCAATTGGTGGCATGACACTATTTGTCTTTAAACTTTTAATTGTATTCTTAAAAAATATGTATGTATAGATTTATAAAGTAGATGTCCGCAAAATTATCTTTGTTCGAGAAGAGTCAATTGAGACTTTGTGAAATAATTATACTACATAAATACAAGTCAATTTTTATCGAAAAATTCTATAATGAAGTGTAGAATATGATAAATACAATACTCATATGGAGTTCCATATAGATTCCTAGAATTTAATTAACTACTAGTATTAACTTTGATAGGGATACAAATGTTTTTTAAAACTTTATTAACAAGTTAAATCTAGGCTTGGTGTAGATTGACACATGTTCTGTGGATATCAACTTTATGTGACAATTTTTATGTGTTTATTTCACTTAATTACTTTTGATATAGTATTAATAAAGTTGCTACTTGCTAGGTAATTGGCCAGTATGTTCATCAAGTGTATCATACCTAACCAAAAATCGTGTGCATATCCAATAAAATACCTAAAGAAAATCTTTTTTTTTTAACCCCGGGGATAACTTTGCAGCCACTATATAGCCTATGTTACGGCTTGTCTTTGGGTGAGCACTTTGTGCGGACTGGGTAAATTCTTCACTGTGTAATAGCTTGTAAATCACACAGGGAATGTAAACCGCACTAGAAAAGCCATGTGTGATAGGCTCGACTCAAAAGAGGAGGATCAATACCGGGTCATTCGTATGAATAACCACCTTCCAAACCAACTGAGTAAGAAAATCATATTGATGGGATAAAAGATTAAAGATTTGTTGTGCAACATTATAATAAAGGTGTAACTAACTTTGTTACCTTTAACTAAAAGAAGAAAAAGTAAAGGAGAAAAAAAAGTAATTAATCGAATATCTTTCGGCTTAATAACATGTCAAACGTTACTAATTAAAAGTTGTATCTCTGACATTCTGTTAATATAAGATTACTATAATATAATATAAAAAAATAATTGGCAATCTATATATTCAGGATAATTACTATATTAATGTGAGATTAATGTTATTGGATTAGGGAGCCAACGTGTTAACTTTTTTTTTTTTAATAAATCCCACTTGTTAACTAAAGTTATCAACTGCTGCATTGACAGGGATAAGGAGACAAAAGCAAAGGCAATTTGAAAAGGCAAAATAAGGTGGACTTTACAACATAAAATCACCATGAAATGTCTTTGATTTAGTTTTTTTTTTAAAAAAAAAAAACTAAAATTACTTTTAATCTAGTCTTGCTTTGAAATGTTTTACTCGAGTCGAACATTTATTAGAAACAATCTCTCTATTTTCGTGAGATATGAGTAATGTATGCATACGCTATATTCTCTCCAAATCTCTGAATATTTAGTCTATAATCGATGTTTGATTATTGTAATTAGAAAAAAGAAGGGGTCACATTCCAATGTTCGTTCCAACATGTTGATTACCTGTCTCCTCTATTCTTTAGTCCATAATTGCTTTTGATCTTACTCCCTGTTAGGGTGAGTATCGGTTAGTTCAGTTCGATTCGGTTTTAAGTATTATCGGTTTTTGATTTTTAAATATGCTAAATCGATAATCAAACTAACAAGATATTTATTATCGGTTTTAGTCTTTAACGGTTCGGTTTTCGGTTTAACCAATAAGAAAATGATTTCAAACAAATATATGGCCTGTCCAACAATTTAACGCAAAATAAAAACGAGAGAAATTTAATTACTCATTGAGTACAAAAAATTTGCTTAGTGTAGTAAAAGTATAGCAAATACTCATAATTCACAACCCTAGTCATTGTCTAACCTTTGTCGTCGTTGCTCTTAGTTCTTTAGGTTTTTGACGTTGTGAACCTAAAGAATAAAGTAATACTAAAACCTAAAGGATAAATACAAAGAGTAGAGTTAATTAAGTAATATTAATTGTGTAGGGTCCATATAGTTATAGTCTAATATAGTGATTATATTAATATTTTTTATTTGATATTTATATATGACTAAAAATTAAAATAGTAAATTATTATATTCTTAATGGATTATCGGTTAACCCAATAACCCAATATTAAAAAACCAATATCGAATCGATAACCCAATAATTTTTTTTTATAAAACCATTAAATAACCGTTAACCCTATAACCCAATAACCCAATAACACTTTTTTCAATTCGATTTATTGATCTATTCGGTTTTTGCACACCCCTACTCCCTGTTGATTTATTAGGCTCCCAAGATTATTGATCAAACGTTATAAATGCCTAGCTAGGGTGGAGCAATTAAATTAGGAAAAAAACTTACTTTTTATTCGATATTTATATTACATTAAATGAATTATAATGCAAGCATGTGCCAAGGATATATATGTTGGGATTTGCAAATTGTAATTTTTTTGGTCATATATATAAATAGCGATTGACCTGACACTCATAGTATATAACGATTCATGTCCTATTATTTTTAATGTGAACTCGATATAATTAAATTCTCCATAATAATGCGGAGTTGTGCTGCATAGTACAGAGTCAAAAAGTTAAGATTATGTACGTCCTTGAACGAATAATTGTGAAAACGATAATCGATCTCCTTTGGAAAAAGGATAAATAGAATCTGGTACAGTTTAATCTGTAAAGTGACCTACCTAGCTAGCAAGCTCCAATGGAACAGTTTAATTTTATTTGTTTTCTTTAAAAAAATATATATATGTGTCGAGGAAAATACACAATCTCTCTTTTTATAACTATTTATTAGAGTCATCTATTTTATTTGTCATGTTTTTAAGAAAGATATGAGTATTACTTTCTTTGTTCATTTTTACTTTTCTATTTTAAAATCTGTGTGTCTCTTAAAATAATGAATATGAATATTTTACTATAGTACTCATATTAATAAATTTTTCTATGTTTTTGAAATAGTTACTTAACGATAAAGACTAAAAACTTAAATAAAAAAATATCGTAATTTGTTAAACCTTCTTAAAGAAAAAGCATAATTGAGAGGTAAATTCTAAATTTGAAGCATCTGAGTTTCTATCGTGATTTTAAATTAATATATATATAGTAATTCCATAAATTACAAGTTAGATTTGCCTCTTTAACTAGGTTCTCTTTTTTTTCTTTCTTCGATTTATAAAATGTTTTTAAATGTCCAAATGAAATTAAGTGAATGTAATGTCTTGTTCTAATTAATTAAAGTGTGGGTTAGAATATTCTTGATGACTTGATTTCTTTATGGAACTACACTAATGTCAATTGAAAACTATATAGTAAAAAGGGTTTCAATTATATGTGCACACATTATTGATCCGTCTTTATTGGAACTTTTCCTCCTCTTTGGATCTCTTTTTCATTTTTTCTTTGTTTTTTCCTTCACTTTTCTTTCTATCTTTGTCATTTTCCTTCTCCTCGAAGGCACTAACTATTCGAATTATTGGCAAACGTCCTCATTACCAACTTTACTTCTATCAATTGGTTTTGCCCTTCTTGCATGAGCTTTTCATCCACTCATGTGACTACTATCTGACACGTATCGAATTTTAAATTTTATAAATTTGAATTTAAATTTTTATTATGGTTTATTTAATTTATTAGATTCGAAATTTGTTATTTATATTTATTTAGCAGATTAGTCATATATAAATATAAATAAAGTTTGAGTCAAAATTTAGTATCCTCTTTGTCTCAATTTATGTGACATATTTCATTTTACGAGAGTCAAACAATTTAAGTTTGATCGAGAATTTGCTCATGGAATCTTCAAATTTTTTAAAATAAAATTTATATATTTGTAAACTACGTATTATAAGTCACAATAATTGACAATTAAAAATATTTAAAAGATATATGAAAAATTTATGATAAAAAATAAATTTGTTTGAATCTTGAAATCTGAAATGTCACATAAATTATAAATTGAGACAGAGGCAGTATTAAGTTTGGAGGAATTCATAGCGTGTTTGTACACTAAAAGGGTGTTTCCCTAAATTTATCAAATTAATTACTTATAAATACTTTTTGATTTATTTATGCATTTGAACCACTAAAAATTAAAGAGCAACTTTCACATATAGCAAACATAAAAATCATATATGTATGTTATAAATATAGTTTGCATAATTGCGCTTCATAGTTGCTCTGACTATTAATATGTATATTTCGCTCTACATATACAAAAGAAGCAATTGTATAATATGTTTCGGTATACATATGCAAAAGAATCAATTGTATAATCTATGTTTGTATAAAGTGAGAAAAAAAGAAAGATAAAAGAAAATTGGGCAGGGAAAGATCTGTATTTGTATAATCATAAGTGTATAGGACGAAAATATATGTATTTGTATTTGTTTATACAATTTTATCTCGCTTTATACAAACACAAATGCAAGGAGAGGGGAGAGAGGGGAACGAAAAGATATGTATATATACAATTTTCTCTCGTTTTATACAAACACAAACACATTTTATACATTTGTGGTTGTATAAAGTGAGAGAGGCGAGGAGAGACTGCCCAGCGAGAAATTCAAGGAGAGAGGCGAAATGACAACAGTTTGCTACGAGTTACAATTAAATCAAACGATGATTATAACATTTAATTTGAATTAATACTTTGTTATTTTATATAATTTTCCCATAATTGAATGCTTGTAAGCATGATAGACCTAAAGTCATAAATTGATCACTCCAACTTGTGGTTTTACGACTTAGAAGCAATATTTTTAGTTTGACCAAGACTTTTACAATTTTATTCCTTCCAAATATACTAAATACTTATTAGCTTCAACTTCAATATAACGTGATTTCCATCTTGCTTACTTATGTAATCAGTTTCACTACCTAAAAATAAATTTTCAGCACATAAATGTTTATCAACTACATTTAATTAACTAATCCAATCAAGTCTTAATCCACCCTCCCCGAAAGGAAAAAGAAAAAAGAAAGAGTTCAAAAGTATACCTAAGTCTCGTGTTAATAAATCAATTAGATGACTACATTTTTTTTCAAATTCATTAAAATTATAAAATTAGCTGAGAAAAACATAACTCACTCAATTTCCTCAATTATATTCGCTCAGGTTGGTTTAGTTATTGATTCGCTTATTTATTCTCAAAGCCTATTTCAATTCAACCAATTTCAATCCATCAAAAAGGGATTTGATAATTAATATATAGCCCAAGTAACTTTTGGGTACGCCAATTTTCCATCTATTTATTTAGCTAATTTTATAAATCCGTCCAAATTCTGTTCAATCAGTCCATTTAACACAATTTTCAAAATAGGAATGTGAAATGAACCTTTAATTAGGAAAATGACAAGTTTGATATGGACTTAAGAGACACCATGATTGGTGGTGTAGACCAAAATGTAACTACAAATAGTTTATTTTGTCCCTTGACAATATTAATGGTGACTCTTCCTATACGAGAAGGTCGCGTAAGTAAGTGTGGGTCCATTATTATAACTACCTTTTAAAGCCAATTTTTAGTTATCCAAGCTTTTAGAAAGATTATACATGAATGATGAAAGCATATTTTATATATATATATATATATATATATACTAGTTTTACGGCACGTGCGTTGCACGTGTGTATTGTATATATAGTATACAATGCTATAAAATAGAATTAATATTACTAAAATAAAGTATTTTAGTAAATAATTATAATTGAAAGAACATAGGCCAAGTGTTTTTAAGTAATTAATACAACTTGTCATGGAGTTGCTTGTATTTTGAGATCAAAATGACCAGATATCATTGAAACATTTTAAAATACATTCAAAGTTTAAATGTGGGGAGAAAGTGACATTTCTTTAGTAGTATTTTTACTTCACTCAATTTTGTAAGCAAATCTAACCAACAATTTTTTTTAAAAGATATGAATACAAAAAATGTCACCAATAGCCTTTCCTCTTGGGGTTAAGAATATAAATGATGGACACCATTTAAGTACCATTTTTCTCTTAAATATTCATACTTGAAATGTAGTATGTGCATGATACTAATTATAAGAATTACCATAAATATTTCAATATTTTATCTTTATACACAATCTATCTTTTACAAAATATTATTACTCAATTAATTAATACTTGAGTCAGACTATTATAGAGAGGTAATTTTACAATAAAAAAAAGTATTTTGTTGTTATAATGAATGATGGTTAGATAGAGGTTTCAGTGTAAGTATATATATATATATAACAGTAGCATCATTTAATTATAATATATGAACAACATCACCTTTGGTGAAAATTATTTTTCATTTCTTTCTACCTTATCTTTATAGAATTGTAGTCTTCTCCTTATGGTTGCCGCATACATATCATATAGTTGTTGTTTAATGAAAGAATGTAGTATCTTATAGGAGATGTATCGTCATATGAAATATTAAACTTTTTCAATAATAAAAGTTTATAGATGAATAAAATTCAGTATTATTTATAGAATCTTGAATTTGATTTAAGATCATTATCAATCACTATTTTCTTATCTATTTTTATATAGCTAGCAAGGAGTGTATCTTGTGACATAACATTTTCTCAATTAAAATGAACACAAAATAATAGGAAAATTATACTAAGAAAATTCCATTGTCAATATAAATATAAAAAAGAAAAAAATATATGGAACAATACGTAGCCAACGAAGAAGGAAGACAAAAATATATGTTCATGTTATATTCACTATTGTGTTCCATTTGATTGAATCTCTTGCCACCAAAACTTTAATTGATCAATTCTTTTTTACTTACATATATATTAAAAAATAATTATTATCATGACTATATTATCATATTATAAGTAAAAGTTAAATTCCATTTTTGAAATAGTGGATTTAACATCCAAACTAATAATCCAATGGACTATGTTGATACCCGTTGTTTTAGCAAAATTAGAAAGAAACTCCTTCGTGAGGGTAAGAGAATAAAAAATGAAAAAACAAAAAAGAAATATCTTACCCAAATCATGTCACTTTTTTCATATTTGTTTATTATTATTGTCTTTCCCACAACTTTTCGTCAGTGTTAACTCATGAAAATCGTAAGAAAAATACGAGTGTGAATTGTTGAATGATTTGCTATAATTTGTTCACCAACTATTTCTTATGTGATACCTCGAATTTCGTTGAATTTTGAACTTAATCAATTGTTCTAAATAACCCTTGAGATTTTTTAAGAAGAAAAAGAGTACAAAACTTAGAAAATTGTAGTTTAAAAATGAGAGGAAACTCCTCTATTTATAGCTAACAAATAGTAGTATGAATAGGTGTTAATTGTGCCT
>JAJOOR010017900.1:0-12623 GCA_036250505.1 Solanum acaule
CCTGCATCTTATTATGATGCAGACGCAGGTACCCAGGATCAGCATCCAGTACGCCGTTGATCCAGCTGAGCACTCCAGAGTCAGTGGTGAGCCTCCTTATTTTCCGGAGGACCCTGTTATTTTGTGTTCTTAGTTTTGGTTTTATTAGGATGTTGCGGGGTCTGTCCCAACATCCATCTCAGTATTTTTAGAGGCTTCATAGACAGTCAATCAGTTAGTATTGAGTCTCTCATCTATGTATATATATATAAATATTTTATTTTGAGACTCGAGTTGCCTTTTCGGCATGATTTTATCAGTTGAGTTGTTTAATGACCTTTCATTGTATTGAGTTATCTATTGAGTTAGGTTTCCGCTGAGTTAAGAAAGTCAGGCCAAGGGTTCGATTGGGGCCAGCAATGGTCTCCGAGTGCCGGTCCCACACATGGTGTAGGCTCGGGGCGTGACAAACTTGGTATCAGAGCACAGAGTTCCAGAGTCCTAGGGAGTCTATGATGCCGTGTCTGTAGAGTCCTAGTTATTGGTGTGAAGCGCGCCACACCTATAATTAGGAGGTTGCAACACTTAGGACGATTTCTCACTCTTTCACACTCATCTCGTGCGTTAAAGTTTATCTCTAAAAAGTTTCTTTTTAATTCATGATTGCGCGTGTTTCAGATAGTCATGCTTCCACGAAGAGTTGGAAGAGGGCGTCTTCCTAGATGTTATATTGAGGAGCAAGAGTTACCTTATGCACTTGGAATGCAACATCAAGGGAAAGTTTCTAATGTCGAGTTCAGAGAGGGAATTAGAATTTTGAGCCAAGCTGTAACTAATCAGATTGGTCAGCAAATAGGAGCTCGACATGAAGGAGCTGACACTTCAAGGATTCGTGAGTTCTTGGGGATGAATCCTCTGAGTTTCATGGGTTCGAGCACTACTGAGGATCCAAAGAACTTCATTGAGGAGCTGAAGAAGATTTTTGATGTGATGCATGTGGTAGATACTGAACGAGTTGAACTAGCTACGTATCAATTGAAGGATGTTGCTAGAACTTGGTTCGACCAGTGGAAATGGGGCGGAGTTGAGAATGCACCACCTGTGAATTGGGCCTATTTTAAGAAAGCTTTCTTGGGGCGTTTCTTTCCCCGAGAATTGAAAGAGGCCAAGGTACGTGAGTTCCTCACACTTAAGCAGGATTCTTTGAGTGTTCATGAGTACAGTCTGAAGTTCACACAACTATCCCGCTATGCTCTGGAAATGGTGGCGAACATGAGGAGTAAAATGAGCTTGTTTGTTGCTGGGATGTCTCATCTGTCGAGTAAGGAAGGTAGGGCTGCAATACTTATTGGGTACATGGACATATCAAGGTTGATGGTCTATGTGCAGCAGGTTGAGGAAGAGAAGCTGAGGGACAGAGGAGTTCAGAAATAAGAGAGCTAAGATCGGTAATGAGTCCGGGCAGTAGAAAGGTAATGCGAACCGTCCATCTTTTCAACAAAGGCAAAAGGGACTTGCTCAATCATCTTCTAGGGCACCTGCACCCAGATACAGAGGTGAATTTAATGGCCAGAATTCGAAGGACTTCAAGGCTAGACCAGCACAGTCCTCAGGTAGTGTGGCACAAGGAGGTAGTTTATTTCCTGCATATGCTAGGTGTGGTAGAACCCACCCGGGTAAATGTCGTGATGGCCAGACAGGTTGTTTTAAGTGTGGACAAGAGGGTCACTACATGAAGGAGTGTCCTAAGAATAAGCAAGGTAGTGGAAATCTGGGTAGTAAGGCCCAATCTTTTTCAGTTGCTCCACCAGACAGGTAGGCACCTAGAGGAGCTACTTCTAGTACCGACGAAGGAGCAAACCGCCTCTATGCAATCACCAGTCGCTATGAGCAAGAGAACTCTCCAAATGTTATCACTGGTATGATCAAAGTCTTTGCTTTTGATGTGTATGCTTTGCTAGACCCAGGAGCAAGTTTATCTTTTGTAACTCTTTATGTTGCAAATAAGTTTGATGTTCTTCCTGAAAGACTTTGTGAACCCTTTTGTGTTTCTACACCTGTTAGGGAGTCTATTCTAGCAGAAAGAGTTTGTCGTGATTGTCCTGTTTCCATCAATCACAAGAGCACCATGACTGATTTGGTTGAGTTAGACATGGTAGATTTCGATGTCATTTTAAGTATGGACTGGCTTCATGCTTGTTATGCATCAATAGATTGTAGAACTCGAGTGGTCAAGTTTCAGTTTTCGAGTGAGCCAGTCATAGAGTGGAGTAGTAGTTCAGCAGTGCCTAAGAGTCGTTTCATTTCATACCTTAAGGCAAGAAAGTTAGTTTCGAAGGGTTGTGTCTTTCACTTAGTCCGAGTTAATGACTCTAGTGTTGAGATACCTCTCATTCAATCAGTTCCTATAGTAAGAGAGTTTCCAAAAGTTTTTCCTGATGATCTACCCAAAATTCCTCCTGAGATAGATAGATTTTGGCATAGACCTCATTCCAGATACTCGTCCTATCTCTATTCCGTCATATAGAATGGCACCAGCAGAGTTGAAAGAGCAGTTGAAAGATCTCCTAGATAAGGGTTTCATTCGACCAAGTGTCTCACCTTGGGGCGCTCTGGTCTTGTTTGTGAGAAAGAAAGATGGTTCCCTTAGAATGTGTATAGACTATACCGCCAGTTGAATAAGGTTACCATCAAGAATAAGTACCCTCTTTCGAGGATTGATGATCTTTTCGATCAGCTTCAGGGTGCCACCTATTTTTCAAAAATTGACCTCAGATCAGGCTATCATCAATTAAGAGTTAGGGAATGTGATGTTCCAAAGACATCTTTCAGAACCAGATACGGTCATTATGAATTTTTAGTCATGTCTTTTGGTTTGACCAATGCACCGGCAACTTTCATGGACCTTATGAATAGAGTCTTCAAACCTTATTTAGATATGTTTGTTATCGTCTTCATTGATGACATACTAATATATTCTCAGGAATGAGGAAGATCATGCTAGTCATCTCAGAATAGTTTTCAGACTTTGAAAGATAAGGAGTTGTATGTCAAGTTCTCTAAGTGTGAGTTTTGGCTTGAGTCTGTGGCATTCCTAGGCCACATTGTGTCTGGTGAAAGAATTAAAGTTGATACTCGGAAAATTGAGGCTGTGCAGAATTGGCCTAGACCAACATCTCCAACCGATATTAGGATTTTCTTAGGTTTAGCTGGCTATTATAGAAGGTTTGTAGAGGGGTTCTCGTCTATTGCATCTCCTTTGACCAAGTTGACTCAGAAGACAGTGAAATTTCAATGGTCTGAAGCTTGTGAGAAAAGCTTTCAGGAGTTGAAAAAGAGATTGATTACTGCACCAATTTTGACTTTACCAGAAGGTACTCAGGGTTTTGTGGTGTATTGTGATGCATCTAGAGTTGGTTTGGGTTGTGTCTTAATGCAGAATGGCAAGGTTATATCATATGCCTCCAGACAGTTGAAAGTTTATGAGAAGAACTACCTAACCCATGACTTAGAGTTGACTGTTGTAGTATTTGCTTTGAAGATATGGCGTCATTACTTATATGGTGTGCATGTTGATATATTCACTGATCACAAGAGCCTTCAATATGTGCTTACTCAGAAAGAGCTTAAACTCAGATAGATGAGGTGGTTAGAATTACTCAATGATTATGACCCGAGTATTCTTTACCACCCAGGTAAGGTTAATGTTGTTGCTGATTCTTTAAGCAGGTTGTCTATGGGTAGTACCGCCCATATTGAAGAAGGAAAGAGAGAGTTAGCAAAAGATGTGCACTGACTGGTACGCTTGGGAGTCAAACTTATAGATTCCGCAGAAGGAGGAATATAGGTAACAAATGGGGCCGAGTCATCATTAGTGTCAAAAGTGAAAGAGAAACAAGATCAAGATCCCATTTTGCTTGAGTTGAAGGCAAATGTTCAACAGCAAAGAGTATTAGCTTTTGAACAAGGGGGAGATGGTGTATTGAGGTATCAAGGTAGATTATGTGTACCTATGGTAGATGGACTCCAAGAAAGGATTATGGAGGATGCTCATAGCTCCAGATATTCCATTCATCTGGGTTCCACAAAGATGTATCGTGACTTGGGAGAAGTTTATTGGTGGAATGGCATGAAGAAGGGCATTGCAGAGTTTGTTGCTAAGTGACCAAATTGCCAACAAGTGAAAGTCGAGCACCAAAGGCCCGGTGGTTTGGCTAAGAGGATAGAACTTCCAGAATGGAAGTGGGAGATGATCAATATGGATTTCATCACAGGGTTGCCAAGGTCTCGCAGACAACATGATTCTATTTGGGTGATTGTCGACATAATGACAAAGTCAACTCATTTTCTACCGGTAAAGACTACCAATTCAGCAGAAGATTATGCCAAGTTATATATTCAAGAGGTGGTGAGACTTCATGTAGTCCCAGTCTCCATTATTTCAGATAGAGGTGCACAGTTTACTGCATAGTTCTGGAAATCTTTTTAGAAAGGCTTGGGTTCAAAGGTGAACTTAAGCACTGCCTTTCATCCTCAGACTGATGGGCAAGCAGAGCGCACTATTCAGACTTTAGAAGATATGTTGAGGGCTTGTGTGATCGATTTCAAAGGTAATTGGGATGATCACCTACCTCTCATTGAGTTTGCCTACAACAACAGTAATCACTCTAGCATCCAGATGGCTTCATATGAAGCTCTTTATGGGAGAAGATGTAGATCTCCTATTGGATGGTTTGAAGTTGGTGAAGCAGGGTTAATAGGACCAGATTTAGTTCACCAAGCTATGGAGATGGTGAAAATGATTCAAGAGAGGTTGAAAACGGCACAGAGTCGTCAAAAATCCTACCCCGATGTTAGAAAAAGGGCGTTAGAGTTTGAAGTAGATGATTAGGTATATTTGAAAGTTTCACCCATGAAGGGGGTTATGAGGTTTGGTAAGAAGGGGAAACTTAGTCCCCGGTATATTGGACCTTACCGCATAGCCAAGAGAATTGGCAATGTTGCTTATGAGTTGGAGCTACCACAGGAATTAGCAGCGGTTTATCCGGTATTTCATATCTCTATGTTGAAGAAGTGTATAGGCGATCCTTCATTGATCTTACTGACTAAAAGTGTTAGAATCAAGAATAACTTATCTTATGAGGAGATTCCTATTCAGATTTTAGATCGCCAAGTTCGTAGGTTGAGAACGAAAGATGTAGCATCAGTGAAGGTCTTTTGGAGGAACCAATTTGTTGAGGAAGCTACTTGGGGGGCCGAAGAGGACATGAAGAAGAGATATCCACATCTCTTTGAATCCGGATGAAATGCAGATTAAGGTATTAATTTCCTTCTTAGTGCTCTTTAAATTATAGTGAGCATGTTGTTATTGTTGTTGTGTTTGCATAGTTGCTTGTTGGGTGTTTGGGTTGATGTTATACCCTTAGCCTAGTAAGAGTAATCTCATTCGAGGACGAATGCTCCCAAGGGGGAGATATTGTAACATCCGGCAAGTTGAAATAACTATGAAGAGGCTTAGAATTGGAAATAGTCATTTTTGGAAGGAATTCAAAATCTGGAAATTTGGTTAAGTATGCGAAAAAGTGAGTTTTGGGTCAACTTTGAACAGTCATAACTCCTAACTCAGGATGAGTTAGGTTTAGCTCCAGTTATATTTGCGAAGCTCGTGGAATGATCTTTCCAACGCCACCGAGTTTTCTCGATTCCGAGTTCGTATGATTGAGTTATGTCCTTTCGAAGTTGGGCTGTTGGTAAGGAAAGTTCACCCGAATTTGTAACGGTATTTTGGTCTTTTCCCTAACCAATTCTTTTGGTTATATTAGGGATTTAGACTGATTTTTAGATCAGTTTTTCCCTTTTTAAAAGAGTGAGAGTGAGGGTTTGTGAGTGAAGAGGAGAAGAAGAGGAGAAAGAAAAGAACAAGCAAGGATTTCGTCGTGGATTTTGTCAGGGGTGATACCTATTAAGCTATGTGAGTTCATAGTGTTGGGTTAGTTCTTTCCCCCACACGCAGGTACCTAGGATCAACATCCAGCACACCGTTGATCCAGCTGAGCACTCCAGAGTCAGTGGTGAGCCTCCTTGTTTTCTGGAGGACCCTGTTATTTTGTGTTCTTAGTTTTGGTTTTATTAGGATGTTGCGGGGTCTGTCCCAAGATCCACCTCAGTATATTTAGAGGCTTCATAGATAGTCAATCAGTTAGTATTGAGTCTCTCATCTATGTATATATATAAATATTTTATTTTGAGACTCGAGTTGCCTTTTTGGCATGATTTTATCAGTTGAGTTGTTTTATGACCTTTCATTATATTGAGTTATTCTATTGAGTTAGGTTTCCGCTAAGTTAAGAAAGCCAGACCAAGGGTTCCTTAGGGCCAGCAATGGTCTCCGAGTGCCGGTCCCGCCCAGGGTGTAGGCTCGGGGCGTGACAGTCCATGTCCCTAATAAGCATTGCAGCCCTACCTTTCTTACTCGACAGACGAGACAGCCCAGCAACAAACAAGCTCATTCTACTCCTCATGTCCGCAACCATCTCCGGAGCATAACGGGATAGTTGGATGAACTTCAACCCATACTCATGAACACTCAAAGAATTTTGCTTAAGTGTGAGGAACTCACGTACCTTGGCCTCTTTCAATTCTAGAGGAAGAAACGCCCCAAGAAGGCTTCCTCAAAATAGGCCCAACTCGCAGGTGGTGCACCTTCAACTCTGTCCCATTTCCATTGATCGAACCAAGTTCTAGCCACATCCTTCAAATGATACGTAGCTAGTTCAACTCGCTCAGTATCTGCCACATGCATCACATCAAAAAATTTCTTCAACTCCTCAATGATGTTCTCTGGATCCTTAGTAGTGCTCGAACCCATGAAACTCAGAGGATTCATCCCCAAGAACTCACGAATCCTTGAAGTGTCAACTCCTTCATGTCGAGCTCCTATTTGCTGACCAATCTGATTAGTCACAGCTTGACTCAATATCCTAATTGCCTCTCTGAACTCAGTATTAGTAACTTTCCCTTGATGTTGCACTTCAGGTGCATAAGGTAACTCTTGCTCCTCAACATAACGCCTAACAGGACGCCCTCTGCTAGCTTTTCGTAGAGGCATGATTAACTGAAAACACGTGCAAACACGAATTAGAAAGAAACTTTTTAGAGATAAACTCTAACACACGAGATGAGCGTGAAAGAAGTGAGAAATCTTCCTAAATGTTGCAGCCTCCTAATTATAGATGTGGCGCGCTTCACACCGATAACTAGGACTCTACATACATGGCTTCATAGACTCTCTAGGACTCTTGAACTCTGTGCTCTGATACCAAGTTTGTCATGCCCCGAGCTTACACCCTGGGCGGGACCGGCACTCGAAGACCATTGCTAGCCCTAAGCGAACCCTTGGCCTGGCATACTTAACTCATTGGAAAACCAAACTCAACAGAATAACTCCATGTAATGAAAGGTCATAAAACAACCTAACTAATAACATCTGGCCAAAAAGGCAACTCGAGTCTCAAAATAGAATATTTATAAATACATAGAATGAAGACTCAATACTAACTGACTGACTATCTATGAAGCCTCTATAACACTGAGATGGATGTTGGGACAGACTACGCAACATCCTAATAAAGCAAAACTAGGAAAAACCAAAAAACAGAGTCCTCCGGAATGCAAAGAGGCTCACCACTGACTCTGGAGTGCTCAATTGGATCAACGGCATGATGGATGCTGATCTTGATTACCTGCGTCTGCATCATAATAAGATGCAGGCCAACTGGCATCAATACATTGAATGTACGAGTATGCGAGTTGGAAAGCTAAACAACAACTTAAGCTTGAAAGGAGTACAAAGGAACACTTACCTTGGCTCTGTTTAACTCATGAATAACTAAACTCAATGTTGACACCCAATTTTGGACCTCCACAATACAAATTAATCATCGAGCTTCCTAAATTCCAAATGATTTGAAATAATTGGCTTTATAAAATTCAAAATAATTTTCAAGTCATTTTAAGTAGTTTTGTCATTGTTATAAATTTTAAAATAATAAATATGATATTTTATATAATTATGTGTCTAATTAGTATATTTTAAGAATGTTCGAAAATTGTCTCAAAAGGATTTTAGTCTTATTTAAATATTTGGTTATTTAGTTTAAATTAATTAATAGCTTATATTTCTAGTTAATTAGTTTATAATTAATTTAATTAATATACAATTATGTGTCTAATTAGTATATTTATGAATGTTCGAAAATTGTCTCAAAAGGATTTTAGCTTTATTTGAATATTTGGTTATTTAGTCGTTCATATTGTTAAATTAATTAGTTTATAATTAAGTTAATTATTTTTTTTTGTTAAGATTAAGAAGCTCGTTAATTAATTAATATTAATTTATCTTGTTTAATTACTAGCCGAATCTATCTTAGCTAAATCTAATTGACTAAGTTTTTCTAACCCCCCTTTTCAACCGACCCACCCATTTTTTTTCTACAATTAATAACAACCCCTTAATACAACAATACAATGATCCAAACATATCCAAAACAATATAGCCTACACCAAATCGACCCCACCCGCCCACTTATTTTCCAATACAATGATCCCAACAATATAATAATACAACATCATACACCAAACCGACCCCATCCCCTTTCCCTTCCAATTCCACTTTATCAAACAACAATACAGACATACACATAGAACAGTAGCAGTGTTCATTCCCATGTCAAAAATCAGCAGCTAACACAGCTGTCCAAACAACAATTCCCAAGAGCAATAACGTGTGAACATCCAACGCGACCTCCCCATACGCATTCTCCTTCACGCGAGGAATGTGTACAATGCCCGACACCATATATTTCTCTTTCCTTCTTCACCACAAGACCAGCAGCCCAAACAAAACGACCCCTGCGTCATCTTTTCTTTTCACCAACACGTGAATGCACTGCAAAATCCAGAAACGTCAACAGCTGCTGGAAAACGTCAATAGCCGCTGCCCTCACCAAATCGTTCCAGCGGCTCCCACAACCTTTTTCTGCAACAGCCACCTACCCTGCTTGTCTTCCGGATTTTGTGGGATTTGGATTGATTTCGTATACAAATGAGCAGCTATTGAGGATTGAGTGGGAGAATTCCGAGTCTACCCTTATTCTCACTTGAATTTTCAACCCCAGAACTACTCTATAAGTAGCCCTCCTCTTCACTGTTAAAAGGAGGCGGAAAAGAAAAAAAAATACACAGAGCTACTTGAGCGAAAAAACAGTAAGAATACAAACAAAACACATTCAAGATCGAAGAGAGATTAGTGCGACTATAGTGTGGTTTCCTTGCTCGTTCACAGGGATCCTCGTAATCTCGTTTCGGTGGTGAAATTCCCTTCGTATCTAGCTCGTTTTGCTCAGTTCGCTGCATTTTTAAAGGTAATACTCATCTTTCAATTCAAGCATTTTACCTTAACGTGTTGTTGATTTTTTACTATGTGAAGCTATCAATATGTTATTATTTGGGACCATGTTTCGACTTGTGGTTAATTTCAAATCGGTAGTAAGTTTTTTTTATGTTATGTTTATTCAAGTTATTTTTTTTTTCGGTTCCCTCCTCTCTCGTGTCAACTCATTTTGTTCTATTTAGTATGATTATTTGTTTTTGGCTATTAATAAGAGTCAGGGCTATTTGTTTTTTTTCTGTATTTAGTTCGGAAGGCGACTTGAATATGTATGTGTATGTTGGGTGGCTGGTCATTGTCTGCTACGGTTCTTATTTTTGGCTTACATAGCATCATTATGTTTAAGTTCAAAAATGTCATATTAGTCTTAGTGTGTTATCATGAGCCAACATTATTGTTTAATGATCTACGTCATATTTCCTTCACCCCTAGTTGAATGAAGGGAACAATACGTCGAGGTTTTTGAGCTTGTGTCTTGTACTTGTCGCATTTCATTTTGAATACCTTTATTCAAATGATTGTTGAGTCTGCTTTGAAGTGTAGGTTTTTTTGTTTTCCCTTTTCCAAATTGCAATGTGTTTTGTTTTTAGTTGTTATTTTCAAATGGTTGTCTACTGTTTATTCTCTTCATTCCATAAGGTGTTGTATTTTCATAAAGTTCATGTGCCATTTCCTTGTTCGGTGGTCGGATGATTCTCCAACATAGAGCCATACTCTTCAAGTGTAGTATCATGAATCATATAGTATTAATATGCATCCTTATTTAACATTGTTTCAGCTCAAAGTTCTTTATTAGGAACCATCATTTTGATATATATATGTGTCTTATTGGCATTATATTTGGTTCCACTGTTTGTATTATTTATTCAGATTCCAATTTATTGCCTACTCCTTTAATCTTGAATTAACTTTGATGCCATACCTTAAGAGTAATTTTTGTATGCAGTATTGTGTCAACACAACCTAAATGTTGACCTTGATTTCTTGTTCCTTTTCACTATTTTGAAGAGCATGTATAATGTGGTTTACACATTTAGTTCATTTTTTAGTAAAAATCTGTTTTCTTCTCTGTTTTGAATCTGTCAAGTATTTGATATATGTTGTTAACCCATTTACTTATCTTCTTTTAGCTTAAGGGTGTTAAGTTGTGATTCCCTTTGATACTTTTATTATTTTGGGATTGGTTAATCATTGTTAAGCTATGACTTGAAGATATTATTATTGAGTATTAATTTTTATTTTTCATTTTTGCTTCATGAAATCTGCCCGAGTTCATTACAAACTCCCATTTTCCTATACGTATTTTGAGAGAGCCGTAAAGGCTCAAGTTCCTTTTTCGAGTCAGCAAGCTATAAAGAATTGACAAACAGGTTCCGAAAGAATATGCAATGGATTGGAGAGTCGAAAAATTGGGCCAAAGGCCCACACTTTATTTCAAAATTGTATTTTGTTATTTTGGGCCTAAGCCCTTGTCGTTTTATTCATTATTATCTTGGTAGAAGTTTAGGACAGGTGAAAGAATCGACCCAAAGAGAAAAAATATATATTTATTTTTATGTTAGTTTATGACAGGTTCAGGTAATTCAAATGGGTCAAAGTCTCAAAATGAAATTGGGCCCAAATACTAGCCCAGGCGGACAAGAAAACCAGATTTAGGCCCAAGCCTCTTTCCCTCTTTAGTTTATAACATTTATTTATTTGTCAATATTTGCTACTAAATCTTAAGGTTTTAAAATTCAAATCCCCAAAAGATACCCATTTTGATTTTATAACTTAAATCAATCACTTTTAACGAGGCCTTAAAAATTAATTTGGCAAGATATGTCACTTAAATAGGAGTTTCACATTTCCTCCTATCCCCTTTAAATGATTCTAACTATAAAAATTGTTCAAATCAAATTAAGTTTAATTACTTTTAGCCAAATAGTTAATTATCGGATAATCGCGTGTTAGCGGGCATTTTTGGTGCTTTCAAACCCTTCTCGATATGCTAATATGAACCCTCGAACCCCCTTTTAATATTTTCATTAGATTTTTGTTTTTATCTTTTGAAAAAGTAGTCTTTTCTTGATTTTTCTTAAAAAATTAAGTGGCGACTCTTAAAATCAGTCAATTAATCATTTTCAAATAAAACAGAATGGCGACTCTGCTGGGGATTTGAATGGTTCTAACCTTAAGATTAATTTATTTGGCTACGTGTTTTAATTTTCTACTTATTTTATTTATCGTATATATTGAACTGTGACATTCATGTCACCCGATTCTGCCAAACGGTAAATAGATTGCATTAGGAAAAAAGGCGGTTACGTGGCTTACCACGACTGTCCTATAGAAAAAACACAAGTTGAATTCTTTGAAAGTGATAAACGAATAGTTGGCTTGTGGTCATCCAACGTCGTTTATTAGACTTCACCCCGTTTGTTTGTCCGACTCGGGTAACCGTCATTTCTAAAGCAATTCTAGTCAACCTAGAGTAGAGCGAAATCAAATCCAAATCTAAGCATTAGCCTAAGATGACTTATTACCCAAGGCGTATTAACTCCATTAGTAAAACCGCCAAAAATCATGTTCAAGGTCCACGACCTAACGACATATCATATTATTTGACATTTGAAAGATGTATGTGTGGAAACTTAATTGTTGCCATGACTGGGCACCGGACCGGGTTGTACCGGTATCGGTCCGGTACCGTTTCGGTACCATTCTGGTTCGTTCTGGTCCGAAAGTATTCGGGACGGAACGGGACACCGTGAACCGGTACACGGGACGGAATGGTATCACGATTTGATACCGGTGTACCGGTACCGGTATATCCTGGTTTATTCCGGTTCCGTTCCGGTCCGGTCCGATTCCGATTAATTTTTTTTATATATAATATATTATATATAATATATGCAACGGCTGAATTCTAAAAGTCCTCCTAGGGGTCAGGCGGTCAGCAAAGGCTGAAATGCCTGCTGCCCCCTACCCCTGCCCATGCCCCCTGCCCCCTGCAGATCAGTCTCATCCCCATCCCCACTCCCCACTAACCAATAGCAAATAGCAAATAGCCAACTAAGCCAAGCACTATCCTAATTCCTAGCCCCCCACTCCCAACGGATTTATTTCCAAACTCCAACAAGCAACGACTATAATTTTATATTTTCCAATTCCAAGTTTCCAACACATAAATCATAATCACAAATTCTAAAAACTA
>JAJOOR010017901.1:0-15525 GCA_036250505.1 Solanum acaule
TCACTGTATGCAGCATTATCATTTACTCATGAAAGTGAGGAACATACCCTAGTCCAACAGCCAGTTCTCGAGCAATCCTCTGGTTGATTTCAGTTGATTCCCCAACTAAGTATATTGATGTTCCTCTAAGGAGTTGTGTAATTCCAGCACTTAGGGACTCCCAAGACTCCACAATGTCAGGCCATTTCAACTCGGAGTTTTGCTTCTTCAAGCTAATTACTAATTGATCTTCATCTATGTACCTACATGACACGATTTATTTCAGCAAACGTTGCACAAGGATATAACAAATTCACTAAAATTATGCTTTCATTTACCATATTGTCTCCGCAGGCTTTATTTTCTCATACAGAGTACTGGTTTCCATGAGAGTCTGAACAATTCCAGATTGCTGTACTCTAATTGCTAATGAGCTCTCATTTGCATCTACATATATATCCTTAGGAGTTACATCTCCCTGCCCAAGTTCTAATCTTAACTCCACCTCAGAGGAGCCATCTGAAAACTGCAATAAGTTTCACAGTTTGGTCGGTAAAGAGAAGCAAACTCATTCTGAATAATAGAAAAGTTTACAGGTAGTTGATACTATCTTAAAAGTTTACTACCAAATACAACAACAATAAACACAGTGAAATCCCACAAATGAGGTTTGGGTTAAGGTAGAGTGTACGCAGACATCACCCCTACCTCGTGGAGGTAGATTTTACTACCAAATACAAAGAACAAAATATGTTGTTGGATAAATTTCATGCTTTACGGGTTACCATGTAGACTTACACCTTGTTTGGATGGTTGTTACCCATTGTATTATATTGTGTTGTATTGTTAGTTTAAGTACAATATTTGTTTTGATTGTTACTTAAATTCTATTGTATTGTATTGTATTGTTTAAATCCATATCGTTAGGTAACACGACTAAATGACCCATTTTGTGTAATGATCGATATGGTGTGATCGCGTATCTTATTTTCTTCTCATTTTGTCTTTACTTATAAGCATGAATAAGGTGGATTTTTCCGTGGGTCCTCGCCATCTGAATCAATTCTGAACGAACAGTATCTCTATCTGGCTTTGTTATTATTACAGTGTTATCTGCACCCAGCCAGTAAGTAGAGATATGGAGAGAGGGGACAGCTTTGTCGCGGACCTTTCTTTGCTTTCTTTTATGAACTCCACTGGTCGTCCATGGATTATAGGGGCTTTAAGACAGCTTTTCGTGCCCTTACTTTTGAGTCTATCAGCTGCAACAAGGGCTGCGGGAACGAGTGCTGTGCTTGCCCCGACCGATACCACCATTCATTACCGCTAAAGATGGTCTGTCTGTGCGCGAGGAAGGTCTTTTTCCTTTCTCCTTCCATTGCTTGACTAGGTTCGCTTTGCAAGGAAGGGAAGGCATCCGTGCAGGTAGAAAAGGGCGGAGGTCAAGCTATGGGCACAAGGAGGTAAGGTATAGTAAGTTACTTCTTCGTCTTTTGCTTGTCATTGGATTGGAAGCCGCAGGCGATGCCTTCTTGCTTGTGATTTACTAATAATTCTATTTTATCATGTACCCTGCATTTTCATAGTAGCTCTACATCGTACCCTACAACTTTTTGTAGGTTTACCATTCAAATTATAAATGTGTGACATTATGTAACGACGGAGAACCATACCATCAATCCAAACGTTGTATTCATTAAAGAACACACTACTATACAGTACAACACAAACACACATTATGAAACAATACATAATATGCATCAATGCAATTTTCACATATAATATGCATCTTTTGGGTAGCTCGAATTTGCACGTAAACGTTCATTTTGTTGTTCCTTAATTTCTTCCCTGATATAGATACATGTTAACAATAACTCCAATTAGACTTGAGGATGTGTTTGGTACTACTTAAAACATTTATCAAAATATACGAAAATTAATCACTAAATCAATCTGTTATTTGATTGAACGTAATGATAAGTTGCATATGGCAGTGGCAAAAAAGTAAATACAGTTTTCCCCAAAAGAAGATGAATTTTGCGTAGCAGCCAAATGGGTCTATGATTAAAGTATTCATGTACTTAATGAAAAACAAAAATTACCTCATACTGAGTGTTATTTGTGGAAGCAGTAGGAAGATTGCTGCAATGAAGGCATGGATTGATTTTTTTGAAATTGCTGTAATCCAAACGGGGAATTGCAGAATAAAAGCTCGAAATAGATGGGACTGTGAGTTTTGAGTAAGGAGAAAAAGTTTTTGGAATTGAGAGTGAAGCTTTAATGGGGTTTTGGTAGAGAAAACTGAGAGCCACTGAAGAAGAAGAGGAAGAAGAAGCCATGTTTGCTTCTCTGTTTCTTCTGTGAAAAATGGAGCAGATAAGAAATATAGGCTTTTTTTGAGAATTTACATATAGCTCCCCTTAGTTTGATGAAAATACATATAGCTCCCGTTAATTTAAACTACTTTCGAACATTCAATCTTGCTTTATTTTTTATTTTAAAAAAATATAAATATGATTGCGATTATATGTTAGCGAGACTAGTAATTTACGAATTTAATTTGCATAATTTCAATGATATAATTTATTCACTTAAACCACTATCACCAAGTGTATTACAATGGACACAAAATGCACATGAAGCTCCAAAATCCTCCTTTAACGGTGTTTCTTCACACCACTTTCCGCTTTCTCAATATCGACATTCCCTCTACTAAGGTCGATCAATATAACTTAGTTATTAAAAGTTGACATGTGTTAATATAAAAAGCAAAAAAAAATTGAGGGACTTCATTTTGCGAAGCTACATGAACCCAAGGGCCAAGGCCTATAGGAGACTCGACCTGAACTTGGAAACTAGAACGACTTCTACATGGATAAACGGATCATACTTATTGGATTTGCATACTGAATTTTTAAATTCTCGCAAAATGTATTTTTTGAGCATATTTTGAACAAAAGTTATCATAATTTTCATGTACCTTACATGTATTATTCTAAGTCTCTAAAAGAATGATACTATTTTTATTATTATTATTTTATTTTAAAAAAACTTGAACTACTCATTTTACGTCCAGTGACAAAATTTAGTAATTATATGAATAATATTAATAAATTTGTAAGATTCATTTTAATTAAAGTAAATTGCATCATATAAATTAAAATGAACGGAAAGAAATATTTGATTGGACTGCCATGTATTGTAGGCCCAAATATCCTAGTAGTGCCATTTCTTGTTTTTTTTCTTTCTTTTTTTCACGAGCATGGAATTGAGAAAAAAGGGAAAATAAGAGAAAACCATGGGCGAGAAAAAAACACAATTTTTTTTAGAGGAAAATAAAGACAAATTGTGACCAATGAGCCATAGACACCACATAGTAAAAGATTTGATTTTACCCTTCACAAAATTGAAGGGTCAATTGTATTGAGTTTGCTCATAACTAAAAGTTAATTAATGGGGTCTTATCAAAATAAAAAGGAGCATAATTCAATGAGTTTTTCTCATAAGATATATTGAGGATTTTCTATAAGGTTCACTTGCTAAAAGTCTCTAGAAAGATTCAATATGTTTCCAACTTTTTGGCTAATTTGTTCAGTCTTATAATAGGAGGATCCTACACCTATGTCAAATACATTGTTTGGATAATGAGTGTGACGATTACTACTTCATTAGTCATGTTTTGTGACCAGAATTTTGGTGGAGTGACGTCTATACATTGTTTGGATAATGAGAGTGTGACAATTACTACTTCATTAGTTATGTTTTGTGACCAGGGTTGTGGTGGAGTGACGTCTGTAATAGCTTATCAGTTTCATGAAACTTTGAATCTTAGTAACTGTAGTAGGTCTCGTCTAGCTCCTAACTGCCTCAACCTTGGACGAATTCACCCCAATATCGATCCTCCTTGGAAACCACGTATCCCAAAAATGCCTCAAAATCAAGCAAAAATTCACACTTCGAGAACTTTGCATACAACTTCTCTTCCCTCAACCTCAAAAGCACAATTCTCAAGTTATGAAATCAATTGGAAAACACATAATTGAATCAAACCATACACAATAGGATTGAATTTAAGTAATTGAATCATAATAAATTGAACCCATGAAGAATACATAAAAATCATAAAAGGTTTGGATTGAAATCTTATTTGAGATTTAAATTTCTTTTGGAATTCAATGACTCTTAACCAGAGATCTCAGCTTCAACCTCATAAAAAATATATATTTTGTGGCTATGGTATAGAGAAAATCATACTAATATTCTTCTTTTGCCAAGCAAATATGATCAATGGTCAAGTCTTGTATGAGCATGTCTTCTTTTTTTTTTCTCAATTTTTTTTTGTAGGGTCTATTTTTATATTATTATTTGTTTGGAGAATTTTCCTTTGTAGTCGAAACAAATCTCCTATTTTGAGGCATGTGTGATGCACATATCGTGAAATTTTGCAACTAAATATAAAAAATCAGATAAATTAATAATTTGGATATATTCTTGGAAAAATTACTTGGATGGGTAATTTTTAATAAATAATTATCAATTTTAGCGATATTTTTTTATTTATTATCATTTATAGCAATACTATGCTAAATCTACAATATATATTAAAAGTGAATTATGTATGCAATATATATGTATTAATTATAACTGTTTTTTAAAAATATATTATGCTTGTTTGGTAAGAAATTGACACATTATATTATAAATCTATTAAAATGTGTGATAAATGTATTATCCACCAATAAAACTTGTATTATATGTGATTAATAAATTATTCTTTGTAATATGTATTAAAAGTGATCAAGTGAAAAAAATTTGTTATTGCTATAAATGGTAAATATTTTTTTAATATGGTATATTTATGTAAGTTTCCATTCTTTTGCTTCTTAAACTTATATATCGAGTGAAAGTAGATATCTCAGGAAAATTTACAAAGACCTATATTTTAGTCATATAATTGAAAAATCATTATTGTTTATGGTTATAAATTTATATTGTGAAAACTGAAACTCCAAGATAATGATTAGTTTTAATTATAAAAAAAAACTCAAAATAGTTCATCATTTTTTAATTTGGACTCAAAATCTTATGAAACTTCGAATCTCGATAACTGAAGTAGGCCTCGTTCAGCCCCTAACTACCTCAACTTTGGATGAATTCACCCTAATATTCTCCTTAGACACCACGTGTCTCAAAAATACCTCAAAATTAAACTCAAAAATTCACACTTCGAGAACTTTGCATACAACTTCTCAAAATAGCTCCACCATTTTAGAACTTGAACTCAAAATAGTTCATCATAATTCGGTGATTAGTAAGTTTCATTATTGGTACATGGGAATTTGTGCAAAATCATTTCATGTGAATGTATAGGTCTAGAAATTATGTGGTTGTGCCACCCACCCTTAAAATGAAATATACTATCAACATGGTTGTGACCTATGGTGCAGTGGTGAGACTGCTTCAACCTTAATTAGAGGTTTTGGATTTAAGTTTTGGATATGGAAAAAATCTTCTGAATAGGCCTGACAGTGCGCAATTCAAATTTAGTCGAGGCCCCCAACATGGACTCCGGACACCAAATGAGAATCCAAAAAAGAATAGTGAAATATACACCCTCCTTTCAATACTTTCTCCAGCACGATTTACTAATTATCAAAAATATAGTGAGTAAATATGTTTGAGACTCTATCAATTAATAAGAATAAAATGGTAAACTCACTATATCAATCATTGTTTTCCTTAATAAGTGTGTCAAGTCAAAATATGACAAGTAAATAAGGACGGAGGGAGTATTACTTCGTCACGTTCCACGTCTCATAAAAAATTATAAGTACATAGTATTTTTTTTCTTTATTATATTAGTTGATTTGTTTATTTTTATTTGTCCACTTCAAATTTTACATATCTTTTAATATATATGATTAACATGAATATTTTACTATATTATTCATATTAATTGATGTTTAGTATTAGATTTTAAAAAATGATTTGAAAAGTAAGTAATTAATTCTAAGATTTAAATATGGAGAAAAAATTATCCTTCCTTAAAATTCAAAACTCATAAAATTTAAATTTTGAATTTGTTCGTCCACTCAAAAGTAGAGACCCTACTTACCCAACCCCTCCCCACACTAGCCCCCTCAAATGTCATTTTCTAAGATATGCTACCTCACACACAAAAAAAAAAAAAAAAAAACAACCACTCACTTCATTTATACCTTGTCCTTTCTTCTACCTCCTTTCTCTTATTTCCCAATCTCAAATCCCTACAAATGACCTCAAATCCCAAAGGAAAAATCCACAATTTTCTGTTCCTCCTCCTATCTCTTTAATTTTCTCAAAAAATAATCCATCTTCTAGTATATATATCATAGTTGTTAGTAATAACCTTCAAATAACTCAAGAAACAACTAGCTAAAAGAGAAGAGAACCTAGAGAGCAACAAAGAAGAGAAGGAGAAAAAGGGTAAAGAAAAAAAATTGAATCTAGCTATGTGCTAAAGTTTCTTTTTTTTCGACTCTCGAAATTCAAACAGTGTCAGAACAGAAAAAGTAACAAGGATATATGGAATTATTCCCAGCACAACCAGACTTATCCCTAAAAATCAGCCCACCAAACGTCAAACCTTCATCATCAACTTGGAAGAGGAAAATTACAAGTGAAGATGATGTGCATATGGATTTAGGGTTTTGGAAAAGAGCTCATGTGGTGGAATCAACAAATTCTAGTAACACTTCTTCTTCTTGTTTTGACCTTTCTTTATCCAATAATCCAACAAAACCTAATTATTTACATAATCTCAAAAATTATAACACCTCACAACAAAATCAAATGATAATAAGAGGCATTCCGGTGTACCATCAAAAGCCCTTTGCTAGTACTACTACTACATTTCCTATACCTTCTTCTCCTTGTTCTATTATTAACAACACAATTAGTTCTTGTGCCTCTACTAGACCTAATTTTCAACAAGGAGGGTTTTTTAGATCAAGATTTTTATCAAGATATCCGGTTAAACAGAGCACTAGGGCTCCAAGGATGCGATGGACAAGTACTCTCCATGCTCGTTTTGTTCATGCTGTTGAGCTCTTGGGTGGCCATGAAAGTAGGCTTCTACTCTCCTTATGCACTTTGAATTTCATGATGGTTTGATCTTTTTTTTTTTTTTTTAATTTTACGAATCAGAGCAACAAAGAACTGACATAAAAGTTCATTAGTACTTTTGGTAGTTTCTATACATGAGAGCTCATTTTTTAGTAGTTGACTAGTTGTTGGTGTTCCTATAATTGTTGGTTTTGTTTCTTTAGTACCTTGATGATTATTTACCAATGGTATTCAGACTAGTTTAGATATTCACGATCAAGAAGTACTCGATTTTCTATCAGATAAACTATGATAGGAAAAGGAAAGCTATATTTTTTTACTTAATTAAACCTCATTGTTAACTAAGTAAAATAATGGAGTAAGTAGATTATATAAACTTAAATCAGTATATGATGCTTTTTTAATTTTTTTGGGGGGTATTTAGGAGCAACACCAAAATCAGTTCTTGAGCTTATGGATGTCAAAGATCTCACCTTAGCACATGTTAAATCCCATTTACAGGTAATTTTTCTATAGATCTTACTTGTTACTTTTCATTATAATGCCACTACATCAAATTAAAATGATTTTTTAGCAGTAATTAGTGAACGATAATAGCTTAATTGTTGCCAAGTATATTTTTAGAAATAATTGATACTTTTTGTAAATGTCTCTAAAGCCTATAACGATATTATATCCAATGACAATTAACTAATACTGGTAAAAAATTTAACACTCTTTGTTAATTTGTATATTTATTACCGCTAGCTAGTAATTATTTTTGTACAGGGAACCTCTTCATTTGAAGTTGTCTTTCTTAATCTCAATGTGTTTAATTAACTACAACAAGAAGCTTAGTGATTTTTGAAAAAAACAAGATTTTGATTCTACATTTCAAATTCCAATGCTATCTTTTTCCTTTGCACTGCCAGGCTTTCTTTATGCAGCTTTTTTTCCCTTTTTTTCTTTTTATATACTTTGGGAGAACCAAACATCCATTCATGTGGAGTGTGAAAGGAATAGTACTTGTAAAAAGTTAAAAGGGTGAGTTCAATTACAAGAGAAGAAAAAGTCTCCTTCATATAATGATTCATCAATAATTACATCAGGTAGACAAGGAAAACAAGCTAACACTATTTCCTTATTAATCCATTCCAAAACCTCGATCTGCAATATGACATAGCCAAAAGCAGATCCACCCCTCTTGGTGAGGGCGTACGTTCATTCATTAACTTTAGAAAAAAATATGTATATATATGTATATCTATCTTGAAAAACTAACAGAAATAAAAATATAATTAATAGTTCACCCATAAAAAATATAGGAGTGTCATTGTGTTGTTGGTACAAGCTAGATGATTTACCCGCAAGACCTGAGTTTGAATCTAACTAGAGTCTTATTTCACTGTTTTTATTTTAAATTTATCTTAGAGCTCATATTTGAGTTAAGGTAATATTGGTGCACCCAAAGTTTTCAAATCTTGGGTTCACATCTGGACATAGCAAAGTAGTTTTCAAACTCTTGTAGGAGCATGAGACTCTTAATTAAAAGCCGAGAGAAGTGTTAAAAACACTCTAAAATTTGACTAGAATCATATTTAGGAGTATATTTCACTCATGTTGCAAGATCGGAGGTGTATTTAAATATACCAGTAGTAAGTTACTGTAGTTTTTTTTTTTTCCTTTTTTGTAATTTTAGAGAAAGAAAGTATTGTTGTACTAGTACATGACACAGTGATCATATCTCAATGATATCTCCATATCTTTATGAATTGTTAGCAACACAGAAAACTGTTTCAAGAACTTCATGTAAATTGTCATTTGTAATAGCATTAAGTACTAGTATATGCTATTTATGCACACTCCCTAAAAGAGAATAACTATTTTTTTTTACAATTTTTTTATTTCTAACTTTTCACGTGACATGTTTAAAACCGTAAAATTAATAGATATTTTGATGCATTTGACATATCTTTAATTCATAATCATATTATTCAAACGTCTTCTTTATTTTTTTAAACTATGAACCAAATCAAAAAACAAATAAATTAAAACGAAGAAAGTACATGATATGATATCTATCAAGCTACTGTGTAATTATTTTAACACCTTAATTTTCTATTACTATGACCTTGTTTCTCTTTTTCAAATAGGCACTGATCATAAAACCATGCAAACTTGGAACTAATAATTTAATTTGTCAAATACAAATGTATTCCGCTATAGATATATTGTATATGCGTGAATATTGTACTATTGTTATATATTGTGTAAGCGTGGATACAATACTATTGTTATGTGCCTGGATACAATGTATTTCACTACGTTTTGAAACCAAAATTCTGCCACATTTTGTAATTATGCAAAATCTCGCTATTTTTCATAAATATGGGTGCAAATAATGCTATTAACGAATTTTTCTCATATATCTTTGCAGATGTATCGGACTGTGAAGACAACTGATAGATCAGCTTCTTCAGGTTAATTATTCACCTCTTAGCATATGATTAAATTATTTTCTTAGCTATTTAATTCTCTAGAAAAACATTGAGTCCTTAAGTATAGCAATTAACTTTTTATTATGTCATGACCCAAATTTTAATTATTATTTTTTTCATTTTTAATTTGTTCTCTGAATATATTTTAGGCCAATCTGAGGTATTCGATAATTTGTCATCTGGAGATACATCAGAGGAATTGATGGTTGATGAATATTTTGATTCGAAGTCTAAATTGATATAATAGATGAATTTACTTGGCACTCAGAGACTCTAAATCCTGGATCCGGCTCTAGTTGAAAAAGAAGAATATTCAAGAAAGTCTGAATTATTAGTTCAACAAGATAAAAGGAATATTCATCAAGATAATGATTTTCAGGGTTTTTGGAACAACTCTTCAAGGTGAACTTTCATATGCTATTCTAAAAAATTATTCCCAAAAATATGAATTCGTACTTTTTTATTATAGCCAAAAGGGTCTTAGCGCGAAAGCTAAACCCTAGTAAAAAATGACGGACCTATATGTGGAAATTAGTTTTTGTGCCAAAAGCAAAGAGGGCACTAGTTATATGATAGTGTAAATAATTTTTATAATATTTTAATAGTATAATATTTGACGTGACTGAAATGCTGTTTATTTTATTTTTCTGATTATCATATTAGGTTGGTTTGTCACGAACAATTATGATTTTTGTTATTAGAGTTAACTTGATAGTGTAAAATTTTATACATGTTAAATGACTTATTTTAATTTTTTTCCAATATTTTTGTAGTTGATGTGCCTTCTTCATATAGGTTGGGTGCAACTTTTAATTCTATCAACCCAAAAAGAATATGATGAGAAAGTAAGAAAAAGTTAGAAAAAAAGAAGCTATAAAATTAAAAAGTAAATCAAAAAAGATATGTCTATCTTTTTCTCAAAATTTACTTTTCTTTTATCTTGTTTGCATGCATGCATGATAGAAAAAAGTTATTCTCTTCAATGGCAATGACCTTTATTGATATACATTAACAAATTAATTGAATATCTATAAATGATTGATTATAAATTAAGGTATTGTTATAAGATTAATTTGAGATCGATATAAAAATTCATAAATTTCAATTTTTTTGATTGGGAGGAATCTAAGCTTTTGTAAAAGATGAAGTAGCTCATGTTATCATTGCTTAATCAACAAATATGTGCATCATTGACCACGCTAAGATGCATTGTTTTAATTGAATTAATTGTGCTTTATTTTCTGAATCAGTTACAAATTAGTGTCGCAATTACTTTATACTCCCTCTTCCCCTAATTATTTGTCCACTTTTCCTTTTTTAGTTGTCCCTAATTACTTGTCTATTTTAACAAATCAAGAAAGGATAAATATTTTTTATCTATTATATCCTCAGTTAATTACTTTGAAAAAGTAAACTTCTTAAAAATTTAAGTTTTTAATTCATCTACTTCATAATTTATAGGAGTAAAATGGTAAACTCAATATGTCAATAATTGTTTTCTTAATAGGTGCGTCAATTCAAAAATGGACAAATAATTAGGGATTAACTTGATTAATTACTTAAATAAATACTAATTTAAGTCGTTAATGCAAAAAACATAAAGAAAAAGTGTAAGCTCAGGCTTTATAATGTACTATACATGAAAGTGCTTGATAAAAATATTCCCTTTATGTGATTATTATATATTTTATTGAGTCTATTTGTCCTGATTATTCCTTTCATGGCTCACAATTCTTATGTTTTATTCCAAAAAATAAAAAATAAATATATTCCCAACAGCAGCAGAAGTGACCTCATCAAGTATAACAGAGACAACACACAAAGATGCCTAATTTGGAGTTCACATTGGGAAGCCCTTCACAATGGAAAAAAAAAGAGAGAAATACTTCTTTCTGTTTTATATTACTTGATCTCTGTTGATTTGACACACGTTTTAAAAAAAAATTAATTAAAGGTGGTGTATTTTATAAAATTAATCTTAATAATGATGTTTTTTTTTTAAAAAGATCTCTTAATTTATTAAAATAGACCAATAGAATAAAATATTTATTTTTGAGAGTATATACAGGAGTAATATTATATTATTCCTGTAAAGGAAACAATGAAATCTAATTGATTTTGTGCACTACTTTTCTTTTCTTATCTTTTTGACTAGTACTAGGAGTATCTACTGTGTAATAAAGTGATATCTTTTCCTTGGAAATTGTATGTTGGAAGGAAGAAAAAAATGTATATATAGTAGGACCCCGGTTTATTCATAGCTGGAATTTTTATAAGCGTCTGCTAATTTTCATCGTTTCAATTTATATGAGATCGTTTAATAGAATATAATGTTTAAAAAATAAGAAATTATTTTGTTATGTTTATCAATTTTCTCTTATTAAAGTTATTTTAGTATCTACTTTTAGTTGATTTTTCTTTATAATAAAGTATTAAGTGAAAGTCAATAAAATTATAATGCTATTAAATAATTATCAAATAAAATAAATGTAACCATTTTTTTGGACTAACTTAAATGAAAAAATATCATATAAATTAGTAAATACTAGGAAAAGATAAAAAGGAACCAGTGCTAAAGGAATTTTAAGATGTGTATTTTATTTTTCTTTCATAAAGTAGTATAGATAATTTGAGGGAGCTAGTTCGAAAGGAAAGGCAGTTTAATCATTTATGAGTAACTATTCTGAGAGGAAAAGTATGTTTTTTTTTTAGTTTTGACCTCATTTTTTTCTTTGATTTTTTAGGACGTGTAAAAAAGAAAATGGACAATTAATATAGAGGATTAAAGTATGAGATGAAGCAAATTACATTGGTACAATACATAGGCTCCAAGCCTTGATAAATCTGAAAAAATATCTACTAAAGGTAGGGTATTTCTAAAAATAATTTACAATTATACAATTAACAACAATAAATTATGAAAAGTAAACATTAGTTTCTTGGAGGAGTTGCACCATTTCTAGGTAAAATCAAATCATATATATATATATATATATATATATATATCAATAAAATAATGGAGAAAAAGGAACTTCCACATTCTCTTCTTAATTGTAGTAGTAGCACAAGGAAAGATCACATGATAATGTTTCAACAAAATTTAGCTAAAAACTCAAGAGAATAAAGCTCCCACCTATAGGTTCCTTTATAATTAAGTACTCCATCTGTTGTAATGTATGTGATGGTATTTGATTAAACACGTTATTAAAGAAAAAAGATCTTTTAAAATTTATGATATGGAAAGGTTATAAATATTTGTATAATTGTGAATGATTTCATTAAGTATAAAATGAGTGGTTAAACTGTTACTAAATTTAGAAATATATCATTTTTTTGGACGAATAAAAAAAGTGTCATATAAATGGGATGGAGAATATATAAATTAACAAAACACCCAAATCAACTTACGCTATTTGTTTTAGTTTGTTTGTCTTTTTCTTTTTATCTAGTTTGTCTCGAAAAAAATGTCTCTTTCCTTTTTTTGACAGCTCTTTTAATTATAACTTTTCACATAACATGTTTAAAATCACAAAACTAAAGGTCATTTTGATTCATTCTACATATCCTTAGTTTAAGATTATAAGAATTTAAAGTCTTTTTTTCAAAACCTTTATGTCAAGTCAAAATCAGATATGGAAGATATAGAAAATTTCTCATCTTTCTGCATTTCTCCTTTACATTTTCTTTTTGGTTGGTTGGCCGGGGGGAAAGTTCTTTTAGAAATTGGTCCTTCCACTACTCATTCTTGTGTTATGAACATATATGATCCTTGAAAATGACACATTAAACCAAAAAATTAGAAGCATAATTTCAGTATTAGATACGATTTGTATAATTAACAATATGTATTTACTTGATGAAGTAAGAATAAAAGAAAATGTGCACTTCACTAAGAGTTTGAGTGATTCCAAATCAAAGAGTGAAGAAGTAGGACTAATCTTGTAATTAATAAAAGAAATATTATACACTTCTATTTAGACTAACTAATTTTTTGTTTATTTTATAGAAGTCACATCTCTAGCTAAGTCTAAATTCTCAAGTGGCCAAACAATATAATATTCCCATAGTCACATGGTAATATAATGGACAATGGTTGTTGAACATATATAAGAAATAAAGGTGGGATGATGAGTTGCAATATTATTAAAGTTGCAATTCCTTTGAGAGCATAGACAAGGGCATAGCCTACTAAAGGTGGGTGAATGTGGCACTTTTTACAGCAAATTAAAACTAATTAAGTGAAGCACCAAAAGAACTTTTAAACTTAGTGTTTATCTTGTTCTTTGGTATATATTAAAAGTGGAAGGTGATGGAATCACAACATAATACACCCATTAACCTTTTATCAATAATTGTTATCATCATGAGTCCATGACTTTCATCTCATCCACTTTAAGTGTTGGAAGAAAAATAAGAAAATATTAGTAGTTCAATTAGTTGGTTATTTAAATTTTCATTTTATTATTGAAGATTCAATGTCCCACTTTGAAATCCCATCTAGCCTTCCCCATTTAAAAAAGAAGAATTTATGTAGGAAGGAAAATTGAGTGTAAGAGTGATTTCCTTTCTCTTTTTTCCCTCATTTCAAGTGGGAAGTAATCACATAGGCACTCCGTACCCCTCAGCTTTCAACACAATAAAACGTGTAGTCCTATCTGTTGTTTCATTCGATTATATATATATATATCTTTTTACTTATAACTTAAAAGAATGCAACAATGAAAAATAACCCACGTATACTTTCATTATATCCAACTTAAATACCTTAAACAAAGAAAAATAATACTAATGAAAAGATGGTGTTTCTTGACTTTTACCAAAAGTGTGTATCAAAGTGTCACTTCCCCAAACCTCTGGGACCTAAGTGACAAGCACCTCTTACAAGAACTGCATAATACAAGGCGAGATTCTCGCGGGTGAACGCCAAAAAGATTATCACTTTTACCCTAAAAAAGGTATTCCTATATATCACAAAATAATTTACTAGTGATTGTTTTTTGGTTTCCCATCTGACATTCGGTACTCATATTGGAGCTTGACTAAATAAATTCGCGTCGGGAGGTTCCACATTAGAGGTAAAACGCTCCATAACAAAGACAATTTCATACCTAAAGTGACTCTAGCCCGAGATCATTGATTAAAGATGAAGAAGCACGTCTTAAAATGCAATTATTCCACCACAGCGTTTGTTTATTTCTAGTAATCTTTTTAGTAACTTAAAATTGCACCTATCATTTGAATTTATACTATGCTTTATATAACTTAATAGTCTATCAGTTCTTCTTTCCGATCCACACTCATCGACTGACAGAGGCGGAGCCAAAGTTATGAGTTTGGGGGTTCTAAATCAATTTTGTTTAGGGGTTCACATGTTGATAAACATATATTTAATTAATTTTCTAATACAAATATAGGGTCTACGAAAAAGCTAGTGGGTTTGTCCGAACCCATGAACACCCACCTAGCTCCGCCTATGCATCGACACCATGGTCATCAATAGACTTATCAAGAGAGAAAATGTCAATAATATTGGTTGAGCCGAAATTTTCACCAAGGAGTTTCGAAATATAAAAAAGTAAACACACTAAAAAACTAAAAAGATTCAACGTACATTTGTGCTATATACATTTTCTAAATAAATAAAAAGAAAAACTTAAATATATAGTGTAATTTTTCATCGTAACCCAAGTAAAAAAGCAACATACATACATAAGGGCATCTCCAACCCAATCCTCTATTTTACTCTCCAAATATAGAGTTCTCTATTTTTTCAGACAACCAACTCCAACCCAATTCTCTATTTTACTCTCTAAAAAGGAATCTTTTTCTCTCTCCTCAATATTATATTATTATTTCTATTTCATTTAATTTTCTTATTTCATAATATAAATCCTTTATTTCTTTTTTCCCAAATAATTACTTTATATAATTTTTACTATGATATAAAATTGTTTTTTATTCTAAA
>JAJOOR010017902.1:0-15523 GCA_036250505.1 Solanum acaule
ATAGCAATAATAATAACAACAATAACAACAACAACAACAACAACAATAATAATAATAATTTTTATTATTATTATTAGGATCGAAATCATAATCTCGATTGGACTGAGGACTCTACTTTAATTGGGTCAAACCTAGTCTAGTAGACAAATGAGTTACGATATGGGGCCCATCGCAAGGAAATCTACCTCATGGTATGGGGTCCATCTCAGACTCTGTCTCTATTTGTTAAGTCATTGAAGTTTAGTTTCCAGTGCGACAAATGCTCATCTCATGGTCCTTTCTAGAGCTATTTTTACTTTGTTTTAGCTTAGATCATTTTACTTTGTATTTTAATCCATCATATGGGTCTATTTGCTTTTTTTGGACTGAAATAAACCTAATCATGTGGATTAGCTATTATAGCATGTCATCGATAAACACAAGAATATTCACAAGATTATACTCATAATTTAGGTAAAATATGATGTTTATGTAAATACACTCATATCATAACTACACACTTAGAGCTTTTTTTTCATCCTCAAACAACTCACACATCCTTTATAGACACAATATCACATTAGTGCTTGTTAGACAAGACTACTCACAAATTCAAATTCGTATAGATAATGTAATGACCCAATTGGTCATTTTTGGAAAATTTCATGAAATTATTATTTTACCCCTCTCGATATCGATACTGAGTAATTTTTTATTGTGTTTTGAATGTTGATTTTGAACTTTGAGTGAAAGTTGTAAATTTTGAGAATTTTGATATTTGAAAGGCTAAAGTTGTTAAAAAGTGGTTTCAATGTCTTTTAGAGTTTCAATTATTGGAATCAAATTCCGTCAATTCTATGAGTCCTAGGAAATTGGTCTAAGAGAATTGTTGGTTTCAGATTCAGAGTCTTTTGAAGATTTGAGATCCTAAGTTGGAAATTATTGAGATTTTAGCCTTTGAATTGACATTGATCAACATACGAGGTTCAAATGCTCGGATTAGAATTTTGAAAGTTTCATTGGATTCACAGGATGATTTTAGACTTATGTAAGGTCAGGGTTAAATTTTCAGAGGTCCCGAACTTGATTCAGCCTTTTTAGGCATTATGTTCATTTCTTGTGACTTTCACAAGTTTTGAGTCGAAGAGACTTCAGATTCATGTTTTGACAATTCCATTCAATCTGGAATATCAATTTTAGTCAATTTACATATATGGTTTATGTGTGCAGGATTTTGAATGAATTCCAAAGATCCATTCAATGATTTTTGTGTTAGTTGTGTTTCTGGTGTCTATAGGCCTCGCATTCGCGAAGAGGCCATCACGATCTTCTCACAACTGCGAAGGGTTCCCCTGACCATACCCTCATTTTCGCGAATGATCGTTCTCTTTTGCGACCTTCACGAAAGAGAAGCTCAGTTGGCGATCGTGAAGGTCGAGATTTTTTTGAGGTTCGCTTTTAAGAACTAGTGGTCACTTTTGCAATTCCAGGTAGGGTTTTTGATCTGCCACTTTTGGGGTTTTACTAGGCCTGGCAAGGGGACCGGCTCGAGACCCGTCTCACCGAACATGGTCCCGTAAATTCTCACGGTCTGGGGGGATTTAGGGTAGGGGACCGGTTAGGCGACGGTTCGACCTTTCGTCCCGGTCGACCCAACGCGGCTGAACTGGCTGGTTTCGTGGGACAACATTTTTGTTTTTTTAATTCTTCAAATTCTATCCGTTGGGGACCGTTGGGGCAACGGCTAGTGGGGTCCCCTAATGGATATAATTAGCCTTTTTCACTTCCCCAACACCCCGTACCACCTCCCTACTTTTAAAACTTTAATTTAAACCCTAAAGTTATAATAAATACACTTTAATCCATTTTTAATATTATAAATACCCCCTATCCTTCATTATTTCTTACAAAATCATCTATCCTCTCATCTATTTCCTATATCCTCTCATTCTTAAATTTTAATTCTTGATTCCATTTCCATTTAATTCTCAATTATAAATTCTCATATTATATCATAATATATATATTTCAATTCTAAATTTTCATATTATATCATAATATATATATATATTAATTCTCATATTTGCTATCAAGTATTGGAGTTCCAAATTACAACTTACAACAAACTACAAGCTTCAAGAATCAGTTATAACGTTAGCTATTAACGCAAACGTTTGGTACATTCGTTTCATAATATTCATATTTAATTTTTTGCAATTATTTTTTGTGTTATTATCATTTTTATATTACACTTCACATTTTATTAAATATGAGTTCTAGAAAAAAAAAATACCGGTAAAGGAAAAGAGAAAGTAACAAACACTATTAGTAATCTATTTAATTTTTCTAAAAAAAGTAGTAAGGAAAAATATAAAAGTAAATGTGATGGTACTTCTTCTAAATCAATGTCTAGAGTTAGATTTAATACAAATGATTCTACTTATGTTGATGATACTTCTTTTGATATTGATTCAAATGTTCAATATGATCATGAAGTTTTAGAATGACGTTATGGTAATATGAATCCTAATCTTGATGAAAATTCAGGTGAAGAAGTAGAAGTTGATTCGGAAGAAGATGAATTAGAAGAAACACCTACTAGTCCGGTGAGGGAAGTTCCAGTTTAAACTACAAATCCAACGGGGCAAATTTGTGGACGGCCCCCCTTGTACCTCCTACAAGGGAGAAGGTGAAGTATCAACGCTCTAAAACTTCTGTTGTGTGGCAATTTATGACTTTAGATAAGGAAAACTCTATTTCTATTTGTAATAAGTGTAAGCAACCTTTTAAACATAAACAAGGTGGAGGTCAAGGTGGGACGGGGGGCTTAAATAGACATTTGTTATCTTGTATGCCGATTGAATATAAAGAAGCTAAAGCTTTTGCCGATAGAAAAAAAAGGAATTCAAGTTAATGATGTTGATATTAGTGTTAATCAATTGGTAGGGGCTTGTAAGATGGTTCAAGGAACATTAGATCCTTCTAACCCCGGTGGTCCACTAACACAACGTAAATATAATAAGGAAAGAGATCGCGAAAATTTAGCTAAGATGGTTTCTGTTTGTGGTTTGCCTTATAGTTTTCCTTCACATCTCGGTTTTATTGAACATATTCAACAAACGTATAATTCTTCTTTTAAAGGTGTTTCAAGAAACTATTCCATAACATATAATTTCAATACAAATAAATAAACATATAAAAAAATAAAAAATTCCATGTCCCGTCCCGCCAAACACTGTCCATCCCGTATATATAGTGGGACGGGATGGGACGTATTTTTGTCCCGTCAATCCCGTTCCCCTCAATCCCGGTCCCGGCTGAATCCCGGCCAAGGGCGTCCCCTTTCGTCCCGTCCCACAGTCCCCGTCCCCTTGCCAGCCCTAGGATTTACCTATTTTTTCCCATTTTAAACTTTGTATAACCCTTGAAGGCGATTTTGAAGAGATTTCTTGTGCTAAGTCATTTGGGTAAGCTTTTGTGACCCTAAAACTTCATTTCCTTTTCATCATTTATGAATTTTAACAGCAAAACTTGTGATTTTGATTGTCAAATGACATGGGTTTTCAAGAACTTGAGTTCTAAACTAAAATGGTGATTATGAAATGATTTAAACTCATTTTTCAAAATGATTTTCACCAATGAGTTCCAAATGTCTTGGGTAACATCTTCAAGTAAAGATTTTTGGATTCAAACCTCATTTTCGGAGTTGGATTTTTGAGTTGATTGACCCATTTTTTCAAATTGTATGAATTGGGTGTTTTATTTCTGGATTCTAATTGTGCTCACTTGATTGAATTATATTGTGTGGCTTTGGACATTGTTCGGAGGGAGAAGACTCAAGTCTTGAATTGACTTTTTGATTGAATTGAGGCAAGTGATATCCTTAACCTTGTAAAATTAGTAGAATTGTGTATTTCTCTTCATTGTATGTGTTGGGGAGTAATGAGAATGAGGTGATAATTGTTTCACTTGACTAATCTTAATGAATAAAAAAAGAGATTAATGAAAAAGGCAGCATGTTGATTATAATTCTTTGTGAATTGCCTTGTGGTGGACCCTATTGTGTAGATTGATGAAAATGCTTTGATGGCATTATTATGTGTTTGAATTGCTTGAGTTGTTGTCTCTTCCTTATGGTGTGAAATTGTTTTTTTTTATTGTTGTACATCGTAATGAGACATGTGATGAATAAGACGAAGGAAAATGGTTTCTTTAGTGATGTGATATAAAGTCGAAGGAAAATGGTTATGACTAGTGATATAATGCCTAAGGAAAATGATTATGGCTAGTGATGTGATACAAAGCTGAAGTGAAATGGTTCCGGCTAGTGATATGATCTAAAGCCGAATGGAAATTATTCCCGCTAGTGATAATGTGCCGAAGAAAAATGGTTCCGGAAAGAGTTGACATTGTGATTTGATGGACTTGATACTTGAGAGTGATCTATTTGAAGCTTGTGATTGATCTTATTGATAATTGTGATTGATTTACTTGACACTTGTGATTAATCTCATACTTGATAATTGTTGGTTATTGAACTGTGACTATTGGAATGTGATTGTTAAGCCTTGTGAACTGTGTATTGTGAAACTATTAGGTTGGACTGATTTATATGCAAGTTGTGGTTTGAGGAGGTTCGATTGAGATAAAAGGAGTACCCATTTTCTAGCTAGTTTTGCCTTGTTTATTAGGTTGTTTGGTGAGTACCGTGTTGATTGGTACTCACTTCTTGCTTCTACACTTGTGTAAGTTTCGAGCCTAGACCCGTGTCATCTCATCTTCTTTATTCAAGGCTTTTAGAGAACTTTGAGAGGTAGTTGCTTGTCATTCTGACAGACTTTCTTGATCCTTATTGTATGCTTTGTTTTATTTGAGAAACAAATACATCAAGACTTGTAATTATCTTTTAATTCCCCACTTTATATATTAATGACTTGTACACATGACAACTAGTTTTTGGAGTTATATTAGAATGTATAAGTTTTTCGCTCTTATGTTATTCATGTTTTACTTTCCGCATTTTTTCATTTCATTTGGTTGAGACTGACTTGTCTTGGTGGGAATATACAAGTGCTTTCATTTTTTAATCGTGATAGACAATTTAATCATTATCTAACTTTACTCATTCAAACACATTTTCAAGACTCAAGACTCATCATGTAAACATCACAATTACTAAAATGACTTTTTATTTCTTATATCAGGTCAATATGCTAAGATAAAACTATAAAAACCATCAAGTTACTAGTTTTAACTATCAAGTGTCCTCACAGTAAAAGAATTGCATATTTTTCACTCATCGTATGTATAATATCAATAGGGCATGAGGATATCAAGTCTCTCACTCTCATAAATAAATTTAAGACATATCAAAATATATCATAGGCAGACCAATAGTGTATTATTAAGTCAATCAAAGAATAGAATTTCAAGATCACAAGGACTTTATTTGGGTTGTAATTAATATGGACTAAATGATATGTAGAAAGTATTTGATTGAAAATAGTTACTACTCTTCCCTATACACTTTAAGATACTGAAAAAATTAATAGAGTTCTCCCTTCTCAACTCACCCTACTTTCGACTTTTTATGATACTTTTCTCTTTTTCACTTTTCTTGAGATATTTTTTTTTCTTCACTATTCAGTTGGTTCAGGGTTTCTTTTCACTTTTAATTTTTTTCTTTTTTCTCAAACTTCTCAACCTTTTTATAGTCAAGTCATATAAAATATTTTTCTTTTTATTCTTATCCTTATTTTCAGTTTTTCACCAAGTATAGATATTTTTATTACTTTGGACATTAATTTTGTTCTCCTCTTTTTCACATAACCTACTTCTCTAAGTTTATCCACCTCTTTATTTCTCATCTCCTTATTTTTTCAAGTCTTTCAACATAAAGTGTATTAAGAATTTTTGAATCAAAATCTGAGGTTAATCAACAAAAAGAAATTAGGCTACATAATATGGTTGTCAAAGAAATAAGTTAATAGGCTTAAAAGGGTTTAACTAGAAAAACAATGTATAGGTAGATATCATAATATAATGAGAAAATGGTCTAAAACCCTTCCAACCTATACCCGAAATCCCAACTACACACTCCAACTTCACGGGTGTCCTATTACCCCCTTGAACTTCATATTTCTCTATTTTCTACACACTTAAACGCTCAACTTTTGTCATTACCAGATATACACATATGCTTGTATACATGCGCTAGGTGGGCCCACTTTCTTCAATTTTATTTTCCTATTTATTTCAGATGCAGTAGACCCCACTTTTTTTTAACTTATTCTTTTAATTAGGTTAAAATTCTCAATTCCAAACATAACCAACAACATGTCTACTCTTCAATTGAATATCAACTTTCTTCTTCTTCTTCTTAGCAAGTAATGCAAGTCACAGTGACCCAAGAATTGTTCTTTTCAAGATTACTTGCTCCGCCAACCAGATAATTTTAACAATGTCATTTATCATGTGATGTAATCTTTTTTTTTTTAAAAATCGATCTTTAAATGAAAAAATGGATCTTGCAAATTGGTATTTTCTAAATCAGTAAATCTTCAAGTTCAGATGTAATGGTGAAGGAGTTGGAGGAAGGTGAAAAGAATGGGTGTACATACGTTGTGGTTCTATATTTATGAATTGAAGAGGGAAATAACTTATTTTTGGGCATTGACATGGAGAAGAAATCTCAAGCTCCATAGCTAGATCTAGTTGACTTTGCAATTTTATATTTATGAGTGAGAAAAATAACTTTGAACCTTATTTTTTTTAGAGAAGATTAGAAATTCTAAAGGTTCAAGATTTGAAATGGAAGTTACCATTGAAGCTTTGAAATGAAAGACAATCGTTCCCAAGCTTCAAGCTTTTTAAATGGCAGAAGAAAGGAAGAAGATGGAAGATTTGTGGGAGAAAAAAAGCTTAGAAATGCAAGTTGTAATTGAAGCCTTAATTTTAGGTTGATTTGGACTCACACGTGGATTCCAAAATGTAGATAATATGTTTTAGATACATCCTTATGCGTCTAAGGGAGGTGATAACACCTCCTATGACAAGTCAGCGTCTAAGTGTGTAGAAAATAGAGAAATATGAAGTTCATGGGGGTAATATGACACCCGTGAAGTTGGAGTGTGTAGTTGAGATTTCGGATATAGGTTGGGGGGGGGGGGTTTAGACCATTTTCTCTAATATAATAAAAGGATTAATTTTAAACAAGAAATGTCTTGATCACATTAAGCTAGTATAAACACAAAATTCAATTTATCTCACACACAAGGCAAGGTCTAGATGTCTTAATATGAACGAATGCAAAAATTCTCACCACACATGGCACATTAACAATTTCGAATTTTGAATTTTACACCTAACACATTGAGTGTTATTTATTGTTAAGTTGAGCTTTTTTTATTTAAAGTCCTATTCCAGATAGTATTATTACAACAAAAACATGTTTTAGCGACAATAAATATACACATTAACAACAAGTGCTAAAGTTTCTACCGGCATTAGTTAATTTTCATTGGATCCAATGTCGGTAAAGGCTTTAGGGACATATATAAAGAGTGCTAATTGTCTCTAGAAGTATATATTTAGCGGCAATTAAGCTATTGTCGTTAATTATTGCCGTTAAAGATCATTTTTTATATAGTGTATATGAGTCTATACTTAAGTACTTTTATCTTTTATGGTTTTTTAAACGGAAAAGGGGAAAATTGCCCCTGAACTATGCGAAATAGATCACTTATACCCTTCGTTACATTTTAGGATAAAAAATACCTCCGCCGTTATCCCAAGAGATCACAAATACCCCTCAAGAGTTAACACCCAAAATTTTTAATGACGTGGCAAGCCACGGGGACTGATCTCTCCACCTAAGCTGCCAACTGGGATTTCCCCTTTCATTCTTGACCAAATCCTAATTCATCCTCCCAAATTAAACCCTAGTTTTGAGAGAGAAAAATGATTCTTCTCCATCAAAGTTTCAAGTAATGTTTGAAGGCACCATTAATTGAATTGAGAAAGTGAACACTCGTCTTACGTTGGCCTTTGTTGTTGCCGTAATCACATTTTTAGTACCAGTAAATGGTGGCTCCACCATTTGTTCCTTCAACATTTTATTTGACAAGAAAATAAACTATTAAAGAGAATTAGAAGCTGAACGGTAGAAGAAGAAAAATTATATAGAATGGATTTTTTTTTCTTGCGTTTGTAGTGTCAAATTTTAACAGTAATCCATATTTTTTCTTGTGTTCACAATGGAAAATCAGTAGTGTTGGCTGAGCAACGATTGGAAAAGTTAACGATTTAATAAAATTGAACCAAAATGGAAGCAGGGATTGTTGATTCCAACAAAGGTATGGTAGGAACTAGAAACAAAGCGCGATAATTGAATCGATGAGTTACGACGTTAACGGAAAATAGGTGGTAGACGTTCGATTTGATCCGACGGCTATGGTACCGGTGCCGATGCCGGCAGTGGTGGAATCAGGAGGTGTAGATGCGGCGGTCTACACGTGGGAATCCTAGTTGACAGCTTAAGTGGAGGGATAAGTCACATGGCTTGCCACATCATTAAAAATTTTGGGTGTTAACTCTTGAGGGCAATTTGTGATCTCTTGGGATAATGGCGGAGGTATTTTTTATCCTAAAATGTAACGGAAGGTATAAGTGGTCTATTTCGCATAGTGCATGAGAAATTTTGATCCTTTTACGTTTTTTAAAAGAATAAACTCTCATGAAGTCTAGCAACATCGTTTATTTAGAGCATATTACTACTATTGATGGTGTTGACACCCAATTTTGGACCTCCACAATATAGATTAATCATCGAGCTTCTTTAGTTTCGAACGATTTGAAATAATTAGTTTTAATTTTTTTTTAAATAAATAGTTTGTCATTTTTATAATTTTTAAATAATATATATGTTTTAAATAATTATATATATAATTAGTATATTTTATGACTATTCGAAAATCGTCTCAAAAAGATTTTAGTTTTACTTAAATATTTTGTCAATTAGTTTGGTTTAAGTAATAGTTTATATTTTTAAATTAATTAGTTTATAATTAAGTTAAGATTAAAAAGCTCGTTAATTAATTAATATTAATTCGTTTTATTTAATGTTTAGTCACCTTCAAATATAGCCATCTCTTGTCCCACTTGTTGGATCAATTTTTAAGAGAAAGTTTGGGCCAAAGTCATAAACCCAGCAGCCCAAAACCCATATTACAGCAACACACGCATACGTATACAACTACGCGTACAAACAGCAATACTACCCCCTTCGGCTTCTTCTTGGCGACCCAGCGATTTACATTTGGGGCGTTAGAGTTCAAACAAAATTTCGGGATCATCTGTTTGAAATCCAAGTTTCCGTCGGAATCTTTCGAGGTTGGTGGTGGAAGCTTCATAGTTAAGCTCGTAATTCCAGTTCCCTGCCCCCGAAAAGGTAACTTCATTTCGACCTTAACTCGTTTTAGCTGGCATTTTGTTTGTAATCAGAAAATTACTGTTGACTCTTGTTCTTCCTCGCTCGAATGCTTCTTTTCTTCTTTGGTTTACTGTTGACGCTTAGGGATCGGTCGTTTTTGTTCGAGTTGATATATTTTAGTTGTTGAGGCATAGAACATGTCTTTGTGTATGATTTATGCCTAGAATGCCTTTGATTAAGAGTTTGGTTTTTCCCTTTGATTATAATGACCAACGTTTGTTTCCTTCTTGTTCTTTGTCCTCGTTCAGTTGATTTTTGTTAGGATGGCTGGAATGATGTCTTTTGTTGTTTGTTCGATTCCTATGTCTACTCGTTCTCTGCATTTCGAGTGTAATGGTTAGTAGTTTTAAGTCTTCTTTGCGGGTTATTGAAAGTTTTAACTTGATTGAGATTGTTCTTCATTCTTTGAGCATCTTTAAAGCTTTCGAATGGATTAATGGGTCTGCTGGTCTTAGTTCTATGAATATTGCTTTCGTATGTCCTTTTTCTGTTATTTACTTCCTTAGAGTTTTTGAAAATGTAGCTGGTTCTTCCTTGTAGCCTCTTTTCGGTTTTCAGCATATCGATATTTGATATTGTTGTTTTTCTTTTCCAAATAGAGGCAGAATCTTAACTAACTAATATGAAGGTTGTTTGTCGTTTTATCGATTGTTTTGTTGATGTAGTAACTGGTTTTCTCCGTTTCTGAATCCCATGACTGTGCTACTACCTATCATACCCCGTTTTAATCGAGTTTATGCCTCCATTTTGCTTAAACTTTAGTTGAAAATGTTTACTATTTGCCGTTGAGTTTCTTTTTCTTTAGTGTGAGGTTCTGTCGCTCTCCAGATTTCAGCTTGCTCCTGTTCTTGTTTTCTTTCAAAGTTGATGCCTATTTTCCTTTTCTGATTGCCTCAGCATGTTATCTTGTTTGGGTTTCCGAGTTTCAAATGTTGTCTTTTTTCACACTCTAATCAAAGGATAATGTTGTTGCTTTAATATTAAATCTTATTTTCTCTATTACTGGCTGTTGATATTCCTTGGTGTTCAAGGTAATGTCTTGATAGCTTGGGTTTGAATATGTCTAACAAAGTAGTAGCCTTATTGTGTGAAATTGGGTCTGCCTTCTTGTTGACACATTCATGATTGGTACTTATTTGTTGGATCTATTGTTGTCTATATTCTGTTTTGTGTTGCAAGCATCAAGCCTTCCATGTCTCTTATCAGGTTATTAGCATCATCTTCAATAAGTTTTAAAAGTCTTAAGGTTGTCTGTTGTGATTTGGCTTAAGGCATATTTGTCCTATTTAATTTTATAAGGAGTAAAGAGTCATGCAATTTGAAGTTAATCTAATAAATGCATGTATATATGTTCTCTGTTATTAGTAGGCCTATTAGATTTGCCTTATGAGTGATATCTTTCATGATTAAAAATTGAGATTTTCTTGTTCTTTAGGAAGTCACATGCTTAGCAGTAACTAGTTTTCTTATTGTTTGCATCACTTAGTGTAATTAATTACTCCCTTTGTCCAGTAAAGATATTATCTAAAGAGTTGATTTAGTTGGGTAATTTGTGATTAAATGGCTTAAGCTTTCATGTCTCGTTCCTTTATGCCATCACTGTTTTCCTCCCTCCCATTCCCTTTGGTTAATTAATTCTTGTTCCCATAAACAAATACCTTTTAATGTTCATTGAGTTAATTGTGAGTAATGTTCAATTTTACGCAAGCTTTGCCTCTTTGATTTTGATGTGGGAGATAAATATTTGCCTTATTCTTAGCATGTTCATGAGTATTTATTTATTTATTTATTTTTCTTATGCCTTGCTTTATTTATTTATTTACACCCTTTGTGAAATTTCTAGCTCCGCCACTGCTCTCTATCCTCCATTTTGTAGAGAGTTGAACAATAACTACTATTCACTTCTCTATTTCACTTTTTGATTATTTTAGTATTATTTCTATTATATCATTAATTAAGTCTTTATTATGTGTAATTATTTTTTCAATGTAATATAACATCTAAAAATATATTATTGACAAATTACTTCTTCCACCAGAATTAATAATTTTTCTATTTTATTTTTTTCAAAAAAATGTCACTTTAAATATGTAATTTGAAAGTATTTGAATTATTTATATTATATAAGACTATTAATTAAGTCTCTAATATTTATAATTATTTTTTTAAGTAATATAACATCTAAAAACATATTATTGATAAGTATACTACTTCTATCCCGAATTAACAATTTTTTTAATTTAATTTTTTAAAATTTGTCATCACTTTAAATATGTAATTTAAAATTAATAATTATTTTTCAATATGAAGAGAGTGGGCAGAAGAGAAGGAGGTCCTCATACGGAGTCGCACACTTACTTGAGCAGTGCGGGAGACTGGGGAATGGGTCGAATAAACTCCCCTGGGGCCGGAAAAATAACATTTACATGATAATTCAAACAATCTATTTTTATGTTATAGTAATAAATTATTAACTACACTTTTTAATGAACATGAAAATAATTGATGCAATAGTTCAAAATCGAATAGAGTAAGTAAATTAGTACACGAAATAATTAGATACAAGATGAAATTGTTAATTTTTTTTTTAGCTACACAAAAAATACAAGGACGACATTGCATTAATAGAACATTTATGGGAGCAACATAATAGTTTTAAAGTTAAGTATTTATGTAAAAGTTTAAAATAAATTTTACGATGATGCAATATTTATTATGTAATTGTTTTAATTAATAATTTCACTTTTATTTGAATTGTTCATTAATATATATTTATAATAAAATATAATTTTATATTAAATGAAGAATTTGAAAAGAATAAAATTTTATGTTACATAACGATTAAAATAGAGAATTAGATTGAAGTTGAATGTCGAGAATTCTATCTTTAAATATAGATTAAAATTAGGAATAGGTCTGACTTCACGGTACCGGTGATTGTTGAAGAAGTAAAGTATTGGAGAGAATGTCGACTATTACCTTTCTCTGTGCAGAAGAATAGAAGAGAAGTGTGAATTGAAGATAATGGAAAGCAAAGGAGGAGGAACTGAAGCACAGAAATATATATGGGAAGGAGCAATTCCTCTGCAGATTCATCTTCATGAATCCGAAGTCACTACTCTCCCTACTCCTCCCCCTGCTATGGTACTCCTTTTTCCAATCTTGACAATGCTTTCAATTGCTTTATTATTACCACTTATTCATCGATTTCGTTTTGATGAATGTGCATGCGTTTTTTTTTTTGAATCAATTCTTTGATTTCCTGAATATCCAATGTTAAAATTCTTTGCTTTAGTGGTGGTAAAACACTACACCTCCAATCTATGGATCGGGATTCTGGCTAATTGGAGAAACCCTGATGATTCATTGGGAAGGGGATAGAATGTTTCAATGTGAATTGATCGCCAAAGATTGGTTTGAAATCCAGCTCGGGTTGGATCAGGGATTAGCTGGGGAGGGGGAACCGCTGTTGAACTATTGGGAAAGGGAAATAAATGATGGTTTGGTCATAAATTGCCAGCACCCACCTCTGACCTATATATTAGGGGTTGAAGTTGCACGGGGAATTGCTGTTGATAGTTTAGAAACTGAAATAAAGTTTGAAAAGTGGATTGTGGCAGTGTAGAATAATGTTGATGGTTTTTTTAATGTGAGGTTCTGAGATTTGTGGTTTACATTAGTATTTGGGCTAATAACGAAACCTAGTTTCAAGGAAGAAAGTGGATTTACTTTTTGCTACACATGATTTACATGTCGAATATGTTTATCATAGGCACTTTCTAAAGGTGGGAAGGAAATGCTAATTAAGAGCACTTTCTCAGTATTCCTACATATTTTACGTCCTTGTTGCGTCCTTCAGTCAGTGTTACAGAAAAGTTGACACCAAAGAAAATTGTCATGGGAAAGGAAGTTTCATTCGGTTAGATGGGAGATTGTGACATATCCCAAGTGTTAGGGAGGGTTTGGAGTTAAAGATCTAAGGGCCTTCAATAAGGCATTATTTGGTATAGTTATGGAGATTCGGGGTGGAGGAACAAGCTTTTTGGAGAGGGATAATAGTGGACAAATATGGGGCTATGGAAAGAGGATGGAGAACTAAAGATGTAAATATTCCTATGGATATGGTTTAAGGACTATATGGAAGGATGGGTAAAATTTAGTGGTAATGTATCATTCTAGGTTACGAGTTGGGAGGACAGTTAGTTGTTGGGGGCATGGTGGGGACAACACTTTAAAAGAGGATTCCTAGTATTTATAGATATCATGTCATAAGGATTTTTGACTATCCACAAAATTCGGATAATACAGGGTGGTAAGATATTTTTGGACTTCAGGTTAAGAAGAAATTTTCATGATTGGGAAGTGATTGAGTTCCAAAAATTGTTAGATTTTCTTCACAAACAAAGCATGACATTTTATTGCCATAATGCATGGAGGTGGGATTTGGGGAATTGCAAGGTTTTTCTATTAAGTCTGTCTATGAAAAGCTATTAATTCGGGAGGAGGCTGTCTACCCTTATATTCCCAGTTTATGTGACTTATTTTAGTTAGTTTCACAAAGAGTGACCTTTTTATTTTTGGTAACAATTTAATTTTAAACTTTCCATTTTATCTTAAAACAGATAATTTACAGCCACACAAGTATCTATGACTTGTTTTAAACCACAAACTTCAACACCTTCACATAAATTTGGATGGTGGAAGTAGTTCGATTTGGATTCCAAAAATTTCAAGGGAAGTGTGTTTCTTCACTTGATTTGCAGTTAGAAGGGTGACCTTAACAAACGAGAATCTTAGGAAGCGGAACGTCGTTTATGTCGATTAGTGTTTCATGTGAAAGTAGGCTGGTGAAGATGGTAATCATCTCCTTCTACATTGTGTGCTTTTACCTTGAGGTTATGGTGGGACATACTTAATTGGTTCAACATATCATGGGTGATGCCAAACACTGTCAAAGAGTCAAGTTCAACTGGAATTGTGGTAAAAGGAGGAAGAGGCATAGAGCTGGAATGTTGCTCCGCTAGCACTCATGTGGGTTATTTGGAGAGAAAGAAAATGAGAACTTTTGAGGGGGTACTAATGAATTTTGAGAATGTGAGGCCATAGCCTCTTATCCCTTGCTTTCTTTTGGTGTGCTCCCATGAAGTGCCTTTTTGTATAGAAGATGGGTATTTCTTGTAGAAAAACATACTTATCTGTAGTTTTCTATTTTTTGGGTATACTAGTATACATTGGTTTTGTTTTAGCCTAAACATTAATGGAATTTATTTACTTTATTAAAAAAAGAAGAAATAAAAAGGCATTCAGGATATGTTGATGTGATAAATATGAGTTCCATATTAAGTGTTTTGAGTTATTTGCTAAAATTGCCAATGGGCTGCGACATTAAAGTAGGAATGTCTCTGCTAAAATCCCAAACAAAAATATAGCTCTCTTTGGAATCGAGTACAATTAGGTTCAAATAGCATTTTCACTCTTAATTCCAATTTCCAGTAGACCATACTCGTTAAATTTCTTTCTAGTCAAAAAAGACCAGACTCTCTCTCTCACACACACATACATATATATATATATTGAGAGAGAGATATTTTATTTTTTATAATCTACAAAAAACTAGTTTATTTTTTATATTTGATGGTGTTCCGTGTTGCAGATTTTAGCTCCTCGAATTGGGTACCTGCCTCTTTTAGCACAAAAAGTAAAGCCTTTCTTCAGTAATTCACTTCCTCCAGGTGTAGATACCATATGGTTTGAGTACAATGGCTTGCCTCTCAAATGGTATGCATACTCTCATGCTAATCTGTGTATCTTGGACATGAGTTTATTTCTCAGTGGTTGAATTGTTGAGTCATTATAGTATATTCCACTGCTCGAAACAATTGTATACACTGATACATGAATGAGTTCACTCAATGTATTCAGGATCTCTTTATTCTAGATTAAATGTTTGCAATGATTGATTTTTTTCTTGTTTAAGAATCATATTCTCCAGAATATGCTACAGTTCTTTTTTCAGTTTATCTAGTTCTTGTCTTTACAACTTTTTTTTTTTTT
>JAJOOR010017903.1:0-15564 GCA_036250505.1 Solanum acaule
AAATACATAATCTAATTTAATTTTCCTTAAATATTTAGTAATGTAACTAATACTTATTAAACTTATTTTAGCATGATTTAGTACTTTTAAATTATGATCATTTTCATTATGACTTTGCAATATTTATTTTATATGATGATTTCATTATTATTTTTTATTGAATATTTTTGTGTCATCAGTATTAATCTCATATTTTGTGTTATTTTTTAAAGAAACACCTTAGATAATTGTATTTTGGTTGGACTAAAGAAATATTTGAAGCACAAGTTAATTATATGTTTGTATGCAAACTTTACCGAAAAAATCCGAGGTTTATTAGTTTGGTTTGATTTATAAATTTAAAAATTTGACACAATGGTTTGGTATTTGAAAAACCCGAACCAACCCAAGGTTGAAAAACCCGAAAAAATCCAAATTTTATTAGTTTGGTTTGGTTTATAAATTTTAAAAAATTTTACACAAATAATTTGGTTTGATATTTGAAAAACCCGAACCAACCCGGTCATGTACACCCCTAACTAGGAAGTTGCAATCTGTTTAACCACGAGTTTAAGAATGAACGCTTGATTCTACATTATGAAAAAATATAGTGTAGAGAAAGTATGTTCTTGATATTCTCTGCTTGCATTCTAAGTTTATGTTAAAGATATCCATAGAATCTATCACATGACTGACTGTTTGTCCCTCCTTCTATTTTCAGATATTGAGCTAACTGCTCCACTCAACTGTTGAACTTCTTGTGTTGTCACAATCCGATGGTTCACTAATATTCCGAGGGATAAGTCATTGGACTCATTCACATCCAGATCATGAATGTTTGGAATCCATATTATGCAAGGAGACATTGCTTTTGCTAATTCGAATTGAAGGGTGATATAAAATCAGTCATGAAAGCTGCTGATGCCTCGTGGGCGATGGCGTATACTCAATAGAGTAACGTCTTTCCAGAATTATGTACATCTTGCTTGCATTCCTCTTTAGCATCTGGCAATCTTGTTTGCCAGTTGAGGGTTTCTCGGTCAGACGAAAACTAGTACACAACACTGACAACTTCAAAAAAAAATTACAACATCACAGGTTATATACCATTTTTAACATTAAGTACCCAACAAGTTACACACAACTGAAGAAAAACACTTCAGGTTATTGAACACCTTGCTTCCCAGTGAACCAAGCTGATATCATTCATCAACAAGAAAATAGTCATGGCTCATAACCCTAACATACATACATAACCGGAACTCTTCACACCAAAGGTTTCACTGTTGCTTGTGACATATTATGAGAATGTACACCTCATTGATTTCACGGGTACTATTATCAAAATCACATACTCGCGATGAAAATGGAACATTCAAGCTTTGAACTAATAACAATCTCAAAAGTAAAACCCCGGCTATTCCTGAAAGAAACCACTTCTATATAGAGGCTGGAATTGCCAGCCAACATGACAGAGCTGATTTTCCATGCTGAAGCTCATACGTCAGGCAGTTGTAGAGGGCCGCTTTTTAGAGTTATTCTTAGGGCGAACCTTCACAAAGGCCTTGTCCAAATCCTTAGCATAAAAAAATTCTCCAATAAGGATATTTGAACATTTGTTATGTGACAAATCAGGTTATTCAGCCGAAAGAAATTAACAATTGAGAAGGAACTAAAAAATGATATACCTGACCCTGACCAACACCATGGTCCTGGTTTGATGCATATGTGCTCCAAAGCTTCTCTAAGTTGTAGTATGCTCTTACTTTCTCATCAAGGGCATGAATTACTACTTTGCCTATTGCGGATTGCCATTAACAAAAATCAGTAACTGAAAATAGAATACTAAGGAATTCAGCAGAATTTGAGAACTAGCAAGTTTACTTAATTGATGGCTAGTAAAACTACGTCCTGCACTCACACAATCACATGGATCAATGTAAAAGATAGCTGTCTCAATAAACAAAAACTACAAATTGCTGCAAACTTTTACATGTACTGCAGACTACACACACACAAAAGTCGATTTCCACTTGATATAACATATAATGGACATCATAAATAAATACAGAGCACTTAACTGCTGAATAACAGCATCAGAGATGTAGAAGTTGATTGTAGGTCACAGTTGATCGTCCATTTAGCACCAAAATTAATATTACGGATAACTCTTACAAACTAGATCTACAAAGAATGAAATCTGTCGACTTATTTACTTATTAAACATCATGATTGTCATAACAGAAAGGTTTAGAAGCTAATTAGTGTCATAACGCGTGAAAATTTGAATTTGATAGAAGTTTAAAACTCATATGATCAGGCCAAGAACTCGTACAAGCACATCATCCTTGATACACCACGCCAATTGAAGCAACTTGGAGATAACCCTTAACAGTGCAGCAGTAGCTTGTATGAAACAAGTAACAGATTTATGTCTCAGACATGTATTTTAAAAATGTTCTCCGAAATTTCTACATATAGATCTTCCCCAAAACAAGTTAACCACCTTCAGATTTCACCTGAATGACTCGTTGGAAATAAATAACATAATGCACAATGCTTTTCATATTTTGTGGAACCACATCCACAAAAATATTAAAACTGCATAGATAAGACGTTAAAATAAAGCACTTGTTACCAGAGTCGATTACAATCCAGTTTCCTGCTTCTTGCCCTTCCACGCTAGGTAACAACATTCTCTTTGATCCTTTTTGCTTCTGCTTAACCTGCTCATCGAACAAAAAGGTGAAGTGCAAATAAGCAAATTATTCAAGCAAAATCGTTAAGATATTTGTTTCCAGTAGTTAAACACTGAATATGCAATGATATTCTTTTCATAGTTTATCTCGTACTAACTATTCTTCAACTCCAAAAGTTCTTCTAAGCTGTGAACCAAAAAGATGCACAAAACTAATTTCTAGATTCATTTCTCTTTAAATGAGATAACAAGTCAAATCTGTATGAATGCTTGGCCAAATAGCATGTGCAACAACAAGTTTCAAGGTGTCAACCACAGGTAGATACTTCAAATGTATATTATTGCAACAGCCCATAGTTGACAAGTTGAAGTTATCATATGCTTCTCGATCATGTACTTTCACAAAGATCCTTCCTCTTTCTTGGTTGATTGCCAGCTCATACTTAAGATGACTGTTATAATTATTTTTGAAACTGAAGATGACTGTTAATCCTCCCTCATCTGTCTCGGACACCCATACACTACAGTGAGATAATTCCCTGTTACAACAAGGGGAATTATAGGCTCTCCATCTGGAAGTTATCAGGATAACATCCCTCTTTTGGAGAGTTGATAAAGCCATCAAGAAAGTCTAGAGGGTGATTCCAGCAGTCATTTTTTTGGTTATCTGGAATGAAAGGAATCAGATGCTTTGATGGAATTTCAACTCCTACTCACTCTCTCAAGACTAAATGTTTAGTTAATTTGTTCAGATGGAATTTTCTTACACCTGTTAATAGAATTGACATGTTTTTTTTTTTTTTATGACAAGGGAAACCCGCAGCCGCTACCCTTTGGGTGCACACAGGGTAAAACCTTCTAATTACTTTTTCTGGACTTTGTTAGCTCCATAGTTCAAGTGTAGACTACTTGTACTAGTGCTGAAATGTTTTTTTTGCCCTTCTATACTGGATCTAACTGGTTACACCTTTTTGTATTTTGGCATCTTCCTGATGCCCATTCAATGATAATCTCTTACTTTACCGAAAAAAAACAATCTCTCTTTTTTGCTGGGATGTTGAATGGCATTTTCTTACCAATAGACTTAAACATTTTATAAGAGAAATAAACTTCGATATTTCCCCATTTACAGACAAACCCCTCACTAAAAATATGCAGTAAATTGCTAAAAATGGAAAACCATGTGAAGCTTTATGTCCTTTAAGATTGAAGTAAAGAAAATAATGTGCTGGCTGACTTCCTTTCTTTTCCCTTCTCCCTGACGTGCAGGCATGTTCTAGCCTTCAGCCTTGCATTGCTGGTACTTAAATGAGACATGCAAAGCAGCAGAATCGCAAAATAGGGTTATGCCATGGCCCTCAGCTTTGTTGGTCTTTTCCTTTTCAGAGAACATAACTCCTACCCCAGCCTTCCATAAGCTTTAAAATGAGAATCTATTCAGGTGAGCACACCTCATCCAAGCTTTAATTTTAAGATTAATCAAGAAGTCCATTTTCTGATAGTTCAATGGATATTTTCAGTTCTTCATTTCCTTCTGGCAGATGACAGTAACTTTTTAAAAGTTAGATAAAACAAGGTATTGTAACAAATATTCCACATATCTCCTCAAAAATACCTATAGAAAATTAGGAACTGAGAATTGTCTATTGCTTGGAACTACATCTGGGACATTTTGTGTAAATAACAACGGTTCCATTCCCCCCTCCCTCAAGTGCCTGGGTATGCTACTTCTGTAAGCTGCAAGTGTTTCCATTCATTCAATTGCAACTCAGTATACTATAATATATGATCCCTCAGATGCTACTGATGTAGGTTCTTCCATATGATATACACACACCTTGTACCCAAAGGTACTCTATGAAGCTGGAATGAATCATTGGTAGAGCAAGGTCCAAATCTCAGCAAAGGCTGAAAACAAACCTAAGTGATTTCCAGATACTGGATAACAGGAACCTAGTGACTAATCCAGGTGCCTATCAAACTTTCGGTAACATAAGCATACATATTTGTCCTAAAAATGTAAGTATTTGAAGAAATGAGAAACAAAAGTGAAACTGATCGACACATTTCAAGTAACAACGAGAATAACCGAACCTGCCTTGTAAATTAGGGCTTGAGAAATATTACGGACGTGCCAAGCGGATCGACCAGTAGCAACGACCATGAAATCTGCAAAATCACAGTGTTTAGGAATGGGAAAAACTTTGACGTTATCAGCTTTGACATCTCTGAGGATTGTCTCCACTTCCTCCAGTTTCAGTAACTCTCCGCTACGGATTCCTTCATCGGCGCCGTCGTTGGTGGCGGAGGAAGAAAAAGATAGAGAGCGATTGAGCATTGATAACCCTAGCTTCCATTGTTGAGTTGCAGGGGAAGAAGAGAAGCTTCGAGATTTTAGAACCGACCACATGGGAATTCCTGCCGCAACGCTAAACCTCCAAAACCCTTTAAACAAAACAAAGATTCTATAGAAATGACTACAAAATGCCCAAATCGTGTTACATAATATGGATATTTTTATTGTTATCTAGCAATAAATTTAAATAATACGATATAATATATTCAAATAATAATTAAAATAAACATTGAATTTAATTAATAATACAATATAATATAATACGATACAACAATCATCCAAACAAAGGTGTTTGGATGATAAATATGTGAATTTGATTTATTAGTTCACATAAATTTTAATTAAATATCATATAATTGTACCCGTAATAAAAGGAATTAATGTAGTCTTGTAAAATTAAAGCATATTTAAAACCACAAATGTGGTATTTTGAAAAAGACACCTAACATGATGGGTATGTTAAAGTGTTAACAATGAAGAAGGAAAAAGGACCTGTTTTAACCAAAAAAAATATGGTCGTTAAAAAATAGGCATAAATTGAAGTATTAAATTTTCAACTTTTATCTTTTTAAAAAACTAATAATAATTAATTAGTCGGATTCATATTTCTTAATTGACCTATTTAAGTTTTAATAAATATTTTTTTAAAATGCCAATAAAGTAAAAATAACAAATACAAGATAAAAAATAAAACTAGAAAATTGAAATGATGAAACTTGATTCAAGAAAATTGTTACTAGATTTCAATATGTTTTGTTGCTTCTTTGGAATATAATTTAATGTTTATAGTTAAATTTAATGGACTAAAAATTATAATTGTTATATAAATGGGCCCTCAACATTGGGGGCTTAAGGCATTGGCTTTATTTGCTTCGTATTGTATAGCAGTGGGTTTACTTAATGCGCATCCAAAAATAATTGCTTCAATTTTTCGGTAGAGTTTCCAAAAAATTAAAAAATAGGCATAATACATTAACAAACATTTTAAATTTGACCTAAGTTAACAAGTAAATACTAATTTTGAGGAGTTAATATCTCAAAAGGTCACTCAACTTTGGAAATTTATCTAGTAAAATCATTAAACTTTGTTTTGTATAAATAAAATCACTCAACTTAGACCTTTATATCAATAAAATCACTCGTCTAAATTTATCACTAGAGTAAATTGACATAACAAAATAAATTATTTTTATGTCATGTTCATGATTAAAATTATAAATAAATAGCTCAAAATTACTATTTTATTAGAAAATAAAATAATAAAGACAAATGAAAATTTTGAAATATTAAAATACAAATTTAACTTTCATATACTTGTTTTCAATTTAACTTTAAATACATTTTAAAAAAAAAAAAAATTCTCTCCAACTGCCTACTAATATTTCTCTGTAGGAATAAGAACGAACAAAAAACATTGTATCACAGTTATTTTAAAATTTTCTCTCATTTAGTCCATTAAACGTCTCAAACTTTTGTGCGTGTACTAATGGGAATGTGAATACAAGAAAAAATAATTAAAATAGTTGTTTTCATCTTATAATGGGTAATTGCCAATGGTTTGGGGTTCTCTCTTAATCCCGATTTCAGAATCGACGATGATAACAAAGAAAAAATAAAAAATTATGAAAGAAAATAGTGTTATTTATCTTTATTATTTTATTCTATCATGATAATAATTTATTTTGTCATGTCAATTTTACTTTTTTAATGATAAATTTAGTTGAGTGATTTTATTGATACAAAACAAAATTTAATGACTTTCTTAGATAAATTCACAAAGTTGAGTGACCTTTTGAGATATTAACTCTAATTTTGAGAGTGAATATATAGACACCTTAACTTGATCTCAATTGGCAATTAAAAACTCCAACTCGTCGTCGTGGACACCTGACACTGGCGTGAGTCATAAACACATAAATTTTGGAGGTGTCTAGACGATCATTTAAGTAAATTGGAGTGTTCAATCTACACACACAAAAAAAAAAGAATTGATATGTCTAAATGTGCACTCTCAAAATTGAATTATTTACTTGTCAATTGAGGCCAAATTTAAATATTTCATTTGTATTATACCTTAAGAAATATGTCACATTTCATATATTTTGTCTTTTTTTTTTCCCACTCGGTGTCCGGAGCCCACATTGGAGCCCCGACTAAATTCGAATCGCGCACTACAGGGCCCATTCAGGGGTGACGCTTCCAACATGATTTCTTCCACACCAGGGCTTGAACTTGAAATCTCTTATTAAGGATGAAGCAGTCCCACACTGCACCACAACTCATGTTGGTATATATTTTGTCATGTCATATTTTAATTACAATCACACTTCTATTTGGCTAATTAATTAACACGGGCATTGGATGGAGAAAGATTACTAAACTTATTAGTCTATTAGCTAGTACTAGTATGATTTATGATATGATAGAAAAGCAATATTCCTCACCTTACCTACCAATTACAATGACATTAATTTTTAATATGTTGATCATCTTATTAGTTGTTACAATAGCTATTCCACAAGGAGTAAACAATAAAAGGATTATAACAAAATAATTCAATGTCTCTTTCCATCTACTCCAAATTAGCCATATGATAATCATACTTAATATTCAAAGAAAACCATATTGTCATGATAATTTATAATTGCTGATTTATTCCTTAAACATGAAGAACATTAAATGGAATTTATTTCAACTTAATTGAAAACAAAATCAGTACTATATGAATTATGAATATTATCTCATACGTTCTTCCAATAAATTTGTCTTATAATTACGATTACATTAATTGATAATTTATTTATTTTTGGTGATATTAAAAACAAAGGGAGAATACTGCACAAATTTGTTCTAGAGGTAATCTCAGACTTGGCTAGTACATTCAGCCGGTTATTTTAAAAAAATTATACCATCCTAATTTTTCGGATATTTTATAATGTATGGGCAATTTTTTTAAAAAAAAATCATCCCAATCATATTGGTTTCTCTTCAATATGGAGTAGTATGGTTCGGTTAATTTTTGATTTCTTTTTACTTTAAGGTATCACCTCAAAGCAAGTGTGTTCTTGAAGAAGCACTTCTTCACCAAGAAGTCAAGAATGTAAAACATTATTATTGTATTGTTTGATCTTAAACTTAGAGGAGTGTTTGCATAGATTTTTCCGTACTCTACTATAGTATCTTTAAATTTTAAACCTAATTAATTTAAGACTAACTAAAAAGCAAATGTCCAAAGTCGTCTAGTCACCAAAGGCCTATGACCTAGTTTACATTTATATTTGAAAAATACTACAAAATATATTTATATATTAAATTTAACATAATGTTAATGTATAAAATATATTTGCATATATGTAAGGTTGTTCAGTTTGGTTTGGATTTTTTTAATTTTTTTTTATAAATTAAACGGAAAAGGGTCAAAATTGCCCCTGAACTATGTGAAATAGACCACTTATACCCTTCGTTACATGTTGGGATAAAAAATGCTCTTGTTGTTATCCTAAGAGACCACAAATGCCCTCAAGAGTTAACACCCCAAATTTTTATTGACGTGGCAAGCCACGTGGGACTAATCCTTCCACCTAAGCATTGCCAACTAGGATTCACTACAAAAGAACTAGACCTGTAGCGGCGACAACAGTCGCCACAAAAGCCCAAAAAATCGTCACTAAAAGTTTTTAACATTAAATTCTAATTTTGTGGTTTTTTCTTCATTGTTTTTAAAAAATAAAAAATGATATCGATTAAGTAGGAGTTTTAAGACACTGTATGTTTTATTTTTATGTCATATGTAAATGTATAAAATGTACAATGATGTATTATATAGTAGGAGATTTGAATCGAGAAGTAATTTTGATGATTTTTCGTAATAATATTGGATGTTTTTAATAGTGATATTGCAAGTTATTTATTTTAGAAAATTAGGTTGCAATCGAAAATTAATTATCATATTTTTTTTTGTTGAAAAAATAGGTTTTACTAGCGAATGGTTGTTGGAGCCTTAGTCGCCACTAAAAATCACTCATAACCTTTAGTGGCAATATTTTGGGATTTTGTAGCGACTTTGTCGCCACTAAAGGTCAAGTTCTTTTGTAGTGAATCTTAGTTGGCAATGCTTAGGTGGAGGGATTAATCCCATGTGGCTTGCCACATCACTAATAATTTGGAGTGTTAACTCTTGAGGGTATTTGTGGTCTCCTGAGATAACGGCGGGGGTATTTTTGATCCCAAAATATAATGAAGGGTATAAGTGGTCTATTTCACATAGTTGAGGAGCAATTTTGACCCTTTTCCGTAAATTAAAAAGACCTTCTCAATTGTTTAGGACAATTATACACTTAAATAAAAATCCATGATTTTATTTAAAAATGATATAAATCAATTTGATACAGTTAAATTCGATTGATTTTTCATATTCTTTTAACACCCCTAGATTAACACATATTATACGTACGTTAAAAAAAATTACTATCTTTATATGTGTTGACATTATGTTAATCATAAAGTATAAAGATATTATCTTAGTTTTGGTAAGGTAGACAAGAATTTGTCCTTTCTTGTTATTTGTCAAGTACTATTTCTTTCCTAAATTGGTTATCATATTATTATTCTAAAATAACTGTATAAAGTTAGAGATATAATGATAACTTTCAATAAATATATACATTAGCCCTTCATCATTCAATATATTAAGCAACTTTACGTTGGACAGCTTCTTCATTGCTATGAATAATTAGGAGAAGTAAAAGAAATATATTGAGAAATTAAAAAATAATAAAATATGATTAGGAGCAGTGGCGGAGCCAGAATTTTCAATAAAGAGGTTCAAAATCTAAAAAAATAGACATATGAAGTAGCCGAAGAGGGTTCCACATCTAATTATTTTAACCATATATAAATAAAATATAATATTCCGCTAAAGGGGTACCCTAACTATAAGGTGGCTCCGCCACTAGTTAGGATTAATAACCATGTTTAGGATTTGTGATATAATCATATTGTACAATTGATACTCTTTATTTTTCTAAAATATATATAGGAGTAATAATCTAATTACAAATTATATCTATATAACTAAGTTTAGTTATTCAATTATGCAGATGAGACAATACCTCATCATTTAGCATACAACAATCAAGTTAGTTGACAAAATAGATTCATCGCTACTTTAAAAACTCGAGTTCATAATTTAAAATTATTTTTTATTTATGAAAGTAATATTTATTTTTGTCTCTTAAATATTACTTCAAACATCTTTAATTCCTTAAAAAATGAAGCATCTTTGGTTCAACTAATAGAATGAACTTAAAAATTAATGATTACCACCAAAAAAAATATACTAAACACGATCGAAAAAATAAATCAAACTTTCATATTGATTGACTCAGACGATTTGATCTCAATTTTTATAGATAATTTGAGTAAAAAATCAGAAAAATATATATAAAAAAATGATTGAGCTTACTCGTTTATTTGATTAGTTTATTTGGAAAGTTAGGCTGAATGTTTAACCAAAAACCAATCGAGTTTGGTCGATTTCTCAAAATTTTAGATATAAAATTGAACAATCCCAATTGATTTTATTAAAAATATCTTGTAGAATGTTCAAACGATGAAGCTCAGTCAAATTTTTCCTTCTTGAATTTTTGGTGCAAAAAAGACAATCGATTTTATCAAAAAATAATTGGAAAATTGAGGTCAAACTGTTCGAGTCTTATTATATTTTTAGTAATATAATATTTTTGAAGTTCATTTAGACCAAATCCATTCCCCTTTAACAAATTTAAGGAACTAAGGGTTTGTTTGGTACAAAAATTGATAACGCAGGGATTAGTAATGCAGAGATTAGTAACGCAGGGATTAGTAATACATGGATTAATAGTGCATGAATTATTTTGTGTCAAGTATTTGGTTCATTGCTTCCCACTTAATCTAGTGTTTGATTTAAAACTCTACAATTTTTTTTCCTATTATACCCTTGTGTTATTATGAGATTATTTATTTCATGTAATTAAGTCAAGGTAGATAACCAGACCATAACACTATAATTATTTGTTTTTAGAAAATAACAACAAAGAAAAAGATTGTTATATAAATTGAAACAATTTTTTTTTCTTTTTTGTGCATAATTAATAACAAGAATTTAATACTACGCAACAGTTGAATAAAATTCATAGTAAAAAAAAAATGCTAAATCTTTATTTATTTATTTTTACAAATTTTAACCTGTATAATTATTGTATATGGCAACCGGATGTTGACAAAAGAGTTTAAAATTATCAAAAATGAAGACCTAAAAATATACTTATACAATTTTATACCAAAGTCCCTTACCCGGATAATAATTAATCAAAGTTGTTGTGGGACAATATTTTTTTTTTTTAGGATTTTCTATTTCATTTAACTAGTTAAGATATATATATAATAAATTGAGGTATGATGTACCACTTTTTTGTTGGTCAAGTATATCTTAAACTTAACATAGATTTAAGACTACTTATATTGTTCAATAGCTAAAGCTTATTAAAAAAAATAGTCCAAGTAGTTAATCGACGAACTCCATTGAATTAAAAAAAAGGAGAAAAAAAATATTAATGAAATCATTAAATTACACTAAACGAATTTGGAGAATTAAAAAGAGCATTTATAATTATTTCAATATAAATAAAAAGAAAATTAAATTACAAAAGAAATTTAGGAAAATGAATAAAGGGATAATTTTGTCATTTAGGGGTCTTATCCAAGGTTTAACAAACCTTAGATTAATTATCCCTTCATTTACTAGGGATAAAATAAGACCATATATGATGTATAAGCAATCCATGGATTAAATAAAATAATGTAACTAAACAATGTATTAGATGAATTAAATTTTAATCCATGAACTATTCTAATTAATACAGCCTACCAAACGAGTCCTAAAAGTACTCATAACTATACTTAAGGGACATCTCCCTTAGATAAGGGACAAATTTAATTTGGCAAAAGACTCATCCCATAGTCAATAAGGTATTTCATTTCATTCTTGTTGCATGTAATGTTATATTGTTAGAAATATTTTTTTAACCAAAATTATTCTATTTCTGAAGCAAGACAATACAAAAAATTCCACAAATATTTTTTTATCATGTACACATACATAATCTCACCAACTCTTCAAGGTAGAAAAAAAGAAAGAAAAAAAGAAGCAAGTTAGCTAGACAAATAATTATTGGAGTTGGAAATAACATTTTCATTGTTCCCTAAATATTACTCCCTCCATTCTATATTAATAGAATTTTTGAGGCGTTTCACACCCTTTAAGAAAAGTAGATTAATACATAAATTGAGCATAGTTTTCCATTTTTATCCTTATTAATTATTATCAAATTTATTGAAATCATCACATTAAAAATCCAAATGAAGGGTAAAATTGGAAGAACACTCTAAAAGTAATCTTGAAAACTGAACAATTAAGTTAATTTAAAAAATGAAAAATGCCTCAAAAATTCAATTAATATGAAATAAAGGGAGTACTCCACTAGTAGCATAGTTTTATAAAGACTGCCATCTTTCTTTTAAGTTCCTTTTTTGCTCATAACAAGAAAAATGATAGCGATATTTTAGTAACTAAAATCAAATGCAGGGATGGATCATAATTATAAGTTTATATTATTTATTGACATGACATGTCAAAGAAGAAATATAACAAGTAACAAGGAGATAGTAAAGTCTACCAAAAGAGAGGAAAAATAACAACAAAACAGTGTAATAGTAATAATAATAAAGAACAATAAACAACATAGTATGATAATTATTGAAAATAATACTAAATAATGATGAATATAAAAAACATGAGCCACAATACTATAACTGGTACAATGTCAAACACCAACTACTCTAAGCAAGTTAAGTCAACTACACTATCTTCTACCCTAATATGTGTTATCTACATCTTCCTATCTAATGTTATGTCTCAGGTCATCTGCAGTTATGTCATATATCGTCTCATCACTTTTCCCCAATATTTCTTCAGCCCTATCTTTTTATTCTTTACATTTTATAGGAGAATAGTTTAGAAATAATCAAAAGGATAATATGAAAAGTAACATTTATTTTTTGTCCTTATATATTTTAATTAAGAGTTGTGTTGTACCACAATAATAATTCACTTAATATGAGTAGTGCATTAAATTAAGACTTGTTGAATGAAAAACATAAGTTTTACCACAACGAATGAGATTGCTCCTTCCTCAATTAAAAAATTCAACTTCAAACCCTAAATATGAAAAAATTCACAGTAAAAAACGCTTCTGAATGTAAAATAAATAAAAAAAGAGGAAAGAAAAACATTAATTCTTTACATTTTTAGGAGAATAGTTAGAAATAACCAAAAGGATAATACTGAAAAGTAACATTTAATTTTTATCCTTAAATATTTTAATTAAGAGGTGTGCTCCACCCCAGTAATAATTCACTTTATATGAATTAGATAGAGTATTAAATTAAGAGCTCGTTTGGACTGACTTAAAAAAGTATCGTTTAAGTAAAAAATAAAAAGTCAAACAAAAATGACTTTTAAGTCAAAAAATAAAAAGTAGGGGCAGACCTACTTTTGGTTTTTGACTTATTTTATGTCATTTTTTACCTTGCCAAACACTTCCTAACTTGTTTTAAGTCATTTTTGACTTATTTTAAGTTATTTTTTATATTTGCCAAATACTTTCAGAAGTCAAAAGCCGACTTAAAAGTAGGTTTGACCAACTTTTAAGCCAATCCAAACACCCTCTAAGACTTGCAAATGAAAAACATAAGTTTTACCATAATGAATGAGACTGTTCCTTCCTCAATCAGAGGTTTCGTCTTCAAACCCTAAATATGAAAAAATTCTCAGTAAGAAACGCTTCTGAACATCGAACGTAAAACTAAAAAAAAGGAAAGAAAAGCATTAAGTTTTACTAGTGGGATGTAAGGAATAGTGATCTAGAACATAGGGAATTGTACTTGGAATAGTAATTATAATTATAATAAAAACATATCCACAAACTCACGTGTGAATTGTGATGTTAGGTTTTTGATACCTTTTTTCTATGAACATCAAACTCTTCACCAAAACCTCAAAAACATTACAATAAAATAAAAGAATAAATCTATGTTTAGCTGCTAATAGTATGGAATATTATCTAACTGTAATTATCCAAAATTAACAAAAAAAAATGAAAAAGGAAAAAGAAGGAAAGGGAACCATCAGATAGCAGAAAGAAAGAGAAAGGAAAAAAGGAAAGCTTGCTGTTGCTGAGAAGGAAAGAAGTAAATTACTATTCAACCCTAAAACCAAAACCCCTCTACCACTGCTCATTCATTATCACCAACATCAATTCCTTCTGCAAAATTCAGTCTTGTTAACATTTTTTTTTATTTGGAAAAAAATGGTTTATTAGGGTTTACTTTTGTTTTGATCCACAACAACTCATCTGCATTCTTGAAAAAGTTAAAAAAAATGCTTTTTTGGGTTCACTTGTGTATTATTTCACAACCCATTTTTGCATTTTGCTGATCTGTACAAATTCTTGCAGATCCAGCTTTGGGTTTCCACTCTTTCTTGATCTTTTTCTTGTGTCAAGTTCAGATTTTTCTTCAAATTTCAAGCTTTGTGGTGTTATTGGAGTAGTGGGGTTTGAGTGTTTTGTTCTAATTTTTGTTTTGATGAGTTTGTAAGCTCAAGTGGAGCTGTTAATTGACTTGCTTTTGTTTAATTTCTGATTGGGTTAGGGTTCTTGAGATACCTCCTTGTGGAATTTTGCATTTTTTTTGTGTGTGGGGACTTCCTGCTTGATTTGCTTACAGTGATTGGGTATTTGAAGTTGAACTGTTCTTTTGTTGCCAAGATTCTGTATAGAGTTGACTGAGTGGCTAAAAGTTCAGTTTTGGCCTTAGATTTTGGAATTGAAATCATTTTCAGACACAAAGTGCAAGGTGGCAAGGACTATTTTTTTTTTTTGCCTTCATCGTTCCAGGTGTATGTAAAGGAGGTAGTTCGAAGTAAATTGAATTCCCACTTTGAGATTTCTGTGTTAACTTGAGTTAGTTGAGAGGGTCTAGGTGAAGTGGTTGGAATCTTGCTTAATTGTTCATGGGGGACACAATATGCTGTTTTAGTTTGGGGTTCCTGGGGGAGTTTGACTGATTAGTATTAGGGTGAGCTGACACTGACACTGATATGCCTCCTTCACCGGCTATGAGATGCTCTCCTGGAAGGGAGCTCAGGGCAGAAAATCACAAGAGAGGGCGCAGTCTTGAAAGTGGGATTCATTTGAGGGACAAGGATGATGATCTTGCCCTGTTTAATGAGGTGCAAACCAGGGAAAGAGATAATTTCTTGCTTCAATCAAATGATGAAATCGAAGACTTATTTTGTAAGATAATGCATTAATTTATGTTTTACATTTTAGAGCTTTATTTTGTTGCCAAGCACAGAAACATGCTCTTGCTTTTATTTTCCTGACTATATTGCTTTTGTTGCTCATTGTTGTTGGCAGCTACTAAATTGAGG
>JAJOOR010017904.1:0-11497 GCA_036250505.1 Solanum acaule
CCTTGTTATGTAATTTCCATCTAGGTTTGTCAGGCCTCATAGATAAAGCAGGGTGTGAGTTTAGTACTCCCAATAGGTTAGCAACTTCCCCAATTTCCCAGTCATTTAGTGCTCTTCTAAAAACAAGGTCCCATCCTTGTTGACTCCAAGCTTGGGATACAGAGACATTCCTTTGCGTACTCAAAGTGTAAAGATGTGAAAAGGAGTTTCTAAGACTGTCTTCTCCAATCCACACCTCATTCCAGAAATCAGTTTTCAAACCATTTCCAACAGTGATTGACATGTTGTTGTTGAAATGAGGCCATAATCTTCTTATGGTTTTCCAGACACTACATCCAAAGGTTCCCGCAACCTCCTCAATTGTCCAGTGATTGAGTAAACCATACTTTCCGGCTATGAATCTTCTCCAAATGGCCCTCTCTTCTGAGGAGAACCTCCAAAGCCATTTCTGCAAGAGAGAGGTGTTTTGTTTGTTGAGATTCTTCAGGTTGAGCCCCCCTTGTTGAGTGTTGAGAGTCAGTTCATCCCATTTCACAAGGTTATAACCTCTCTTCTCCTTGTTTCCTTGCCATAGAAAGGCTCTCCTAACTCTATTGAGTTTTTTTCCAATGCTCTTTGGTATGGGAAAAAGGCTCATCATGTATGTAGGCATGCCATCAAGAGCCTTACTACTCCTTGTGTTACCACTTATATCCACTTACTACTCCTTTTGTGTTACCACTTACTACTCCTTTTGTGTTACCACTTACTACTCCTTTTGTGTTACCACTTATATCCACTTACTACTCCTTTTGTGTTACCACTTACTACTCCTTTTGTGTTACCACTTATATCCACTTTTTTGGTTTGCAAGTACTTGTATATCAAAAGCCTGAAAGGAAGTGTCTCTATAATTCAATTACTGCAAAAGTTTCTCATAGAAGGATTTTGAGTAAGGATCAAGGTCAATAAGATCTTTATTATCTGAAATTATTATCACGGAAGATAAATATATCTCCTCTAGCTATTGGATCCTTTACTTGTATATATCTCACTATTTGTTCTTTATGTTTCAATGCTAATTATGTTGGATGCCGATTGCTAATAATTGATTTGCACTACAGTAGGTCTTGACTCGTAAAAAAATGAGGTTTATAACTCGAATTTTTTCCAAAAATATGTCTAGAAAGCTACAATGTTTATAGAATCTACACTGAATTCATCATCTGACCAATTTCTCCCTCTTTTTACTTGCTATACATGGACATATGCATCCATACAGACATATCTGGTAGCGCTAATTTCTCTTTGCTTTTAAACTGTTTGCCTCATTATGTACTGATTGTCAGTGCTTTTTCATTGCATGATGTACATACTTAACACTCCCCCTCAAGTTGGATAGTACATATTGCATGCTCCTAGTTTGTTACACATATAGTCTACTCTGGATCCTCGAAGTGGTTCTATGAAAACATCTGCTAGGTGGTCCTTTGAGTTGACGAAACTCGTAAAAATGCAGCCAGACTCGATCTTCTGTCGGATCAAGTGACAATCTATTTCAATGTGCTTCATTCTGTCATGAAACACTAGATTTGAAGTGATATGTAGTACATCTTGATTATCACAAATCAGTTTCATAGGTTCAGTGCCTCCAATCTTTAACTTTTGAAGAAGTTGTCTTAGACACATAAGCTCACAAATAGCCAATGCCATGGCCCAATATTCTGCCTCTGCGTTTAACCTGGCCATCACATCCTGCTTTTTTACTTTTTTGAGATATTAGATTGCCTCCAAATAAAATACAATAACCTGAAGTGACTGTCTATCAAAAGGGTGATCCTGTTCAATCTGCATTACAATATCCTACAATGTTTCATGTTCCTTGTCTTCATACAATAAATCTTGTCCTAGAGAGCCTTTCACATATCTTAGGATGTGAATTATTGCATTCTAGTGGCTGTCACAAGTTGATTGGAGACTGCCTAACCACACTAACATCAAATGAAATGTCAGGTTGCGTGATCGTAATATAGTTGAGTTTGCCAACAAGTCCTGGAACAAGTTTAATATTTGAGTCTATGAGAGTGTCCATAGGGGTGTAACTCAACATACCCATGTCTTCCAAATGTCCAAGGCATATTTCCTCTGTGAAATTGCAATGCCTTTGCTAGACTGTACCACCTCAATGCCTAAGAAATTGACCTTGAGCCTAACTCAACCACAAAAGCTAACTCACCTAACTCACCTAACTCATGAGGTGAGGATTTTCCAAATTATATAAAGAGTCCAATTGCCCATCCCACAAACAATGTGGGACTACTAACACTCCGCATGCCCAGGCCTGCCAATTGGAGCGTGAATAATATAATATGGGGTCCAACATCCGATAAATAAGGGAAAGAATAAGAAGAGAATTGGGAATTAGTTGATTAATTATTCCCTCAAGCTATTGGGTTAAAGTTACCTTTACAAGGAATACAAAATGAGAAAAGAGAATAGGGCGAACCCCGTGCACAAAGCATCCCGCACTCACGCAAGGTTCAGGCCTTCAGGGAAGGGCCTCACCCCTAGAGGTTCTGATGTAGGCAGCCTTCCCTGATGCAAGTATCCCCTTATTACTTAATTACAGGAATTTGGGAATTTTTCTATATTTACAATTTTAAATAATATCGACTTTTGCCATGTTTAGCAGTTTATTTACATATCTCTACTGGATTTTGTACCCAAGTATGAGCAGTGATGTGATTGTATGAACTTCTTTTGAAATGCAGGAATACTCTTGATGTCTTGTTGGAGGCCATTTCTTCTCGGCAAGTTCCTTCACTCTATCAGGGTCTTGGGACAAAGAATGTGCAGTCTTTTGTTTCGTCTTTTATTTACTTCTATGGATATGATTTCTTCAAGAAACTATACTTGAAGAAGAGTGGATTTAAATCCATTGGAACAAGAGCTAACTTAATAATTGCTGTTGTAGCGGGGGCATTTACAGTCATAATAACCCAGGTGAATCATACTTGGCAGTTCTACTTGGACTAAAATTGATTTTAGTTTTCTCAATATTGAAAAGAAGGTTGCCTACAATTAGACAATTTATGAAGTTTTGTCGATTTAAATTGCGGTGCTTTTAAAGCTAAACTGCAAATGGAAAGGTGATTTCCCATGTGAAGTGCACACTCTTTTATCTTTGGCCCTTTAAAGGGTGTGCCTCTGGAAACTGGATTAATGCTAAAGTAGGTTATATGCTTCTGGTGATGGTTAGAACTCAAAATTTGGTGACGTATACTGACCCATGAACTCATATATGTGGTTCTTTTTTTCATAGAGTATTTTCTGTTCGTTTCTTAAATCATTGAGACCTCATACAATTCTTGCTTTTGTAGGAAAACCTTGATTTCTTACTTATCAAACAAAAAAACCTGGATTTCTTTGGTAGCTGCATAATCAATCTATTTGATTAAGACAGCATACTTTTCGTAGTCTTTCACTTTGAGTTGTCTACATTTGTAAGCTGGATGGCCCTGTTGCACAGAGGTGGAGATCAGAGAGAGTCATTCTGATATTATATTTATTTGAACTTATCAAAAAAGGAGTTCCAAGAAGCTGTTATTTCCCAGTTCATATATGTGCTTAATGCTTTTAAAGATTAAATAGAACAAGAAAGTTGCATTTCTCTTTTCGAGTGAAACTATCTGTACCACCAATGTGTAGAAAAAGAGTCTCTGACAGTGGATGTGGAGGCGTCTTCTGGCAGTGGTCTTTACTTTTGTTCTGGTTGCATCTTCTGGGAATTGTTTGCTCCAGCTTGTGTACTTCTGTTTCTTATAAGGTTTCTTTTATATCTGTTCTTCTATTGATCTGAAGTTTTACTCTGATATTGCAGCCTCTAGATACAGCAGCTTCAAGAATGCAAACTAGTGAATTTGGGAAATCCAAGGGATTCTGGAAAACCCTCTCGGAGGGCACTTGGAGTGAAGCATTTGATGGTCTAGGAATATCCATCATTCTCACTTCAAATCCAGCAATTCAGGTATTCACGTGCTTTATTTTCTAATGTGAGAGTGTTCCCCCATTTCTTTCAATGTCGTATGTTTGTGATGCTTAAAGTATGCTCACCTGATACCCTCTTGCATACTATTGCTTTACCTTCCAAATTTCGCATTATGTCTCGACAAATTACAATATGATATCACAAATTATGTTCAGGGACATTAATGAATAATTTTCTGTTGCAATATGTGGTGTTATGCAGTACACGGCCTTTGATCAATTTAAACAAAGAATGCTGAAGGGGAAGATGAAAAGCAATAGAGGGGTGGAATCAAGGCCAGAATCTCTTTCTGCTTTTTCTGCTTTTGTTCTCGGGGCAGTCTCAAAATGTTTTGCCACCTGCTTCACTTACCCGTTAATAAGGTATATTTAGTTGAGCATTTCATACGCAAGCATCAGTCTATGCCAATTGTGTCAAACATGTAAAAGAGCTGTTGAATATCTGCTCCTTCTCTATTGTTATATACTTAGTCAGACACTTTTTACTCAAACATCAGAGAATACCAGTGCCAGAATCACCAAGATTCGGTTGGGTATTGGACTACATTTGGCATCTTTTTTTTTTTTGGTTTCCCACCCAGTATCCGGTACCCGCATTGGAGCCTGACTAAATTCGGATTTGCGCCGGGAAGTCCCACATTGGGGGTAAAACGCTCCCTAACAAAGGCGACTCCGTACCGGGGGGGGGACTCGAACCTGAAACCTCTGGGTAAGGATGAAGGAGTACTTACCACTCCACCACAACCCTTGTTGGTTACATTTGACATCTTAACTCCTACTGTATATCTAGTATGTTGATGGCTCCTTTTTCTTTGGCGTCAACATAGCTGTATTTACTCATATGCACTGTGTATAGGTGTAAAGTCATGATACAAGCTGCTGAATCAGAAGGAGATGCAGAGGATGAAGCTGAGTTAAAAGCCCGGAAAACAATTTCTGGATCCCTTCATGCCATATGGAAAAAGGAAGGGCTAATGGGATTCTTTAAAGGGTTACAGCCTCAGATCCTGAAAACAGTGCTAAGCTCCGCACTGCTGTTGATGATAAAAGAGAAGATCTCAAAAACCACATGGGTTCTGCTTTTAGCAGTAAGGAGATATCTGTTCCTAACGAGGACCAGACTAAAGAGCTCTTGAAATTCTCTTAGAAGAGCTGCTGCATGATTCAAATGTAACAATGCAATTAGCTCGTAGGTCCTTGTTCGAGACGTGGAGCCACCTTGCACACAAATAAAATGTTTCATCTGATAGCGCAATTCTCTTTCAGTTTGTCTGTTGAAATGGTATGTTTCAGATCATCTTTTTATGTCTTCTTTCTGTATACAACAATCACGATTTCTTGTTCGTCTTCTTTCAAGTTCTATGCTACATATCACAAGGAATGTAAAGATTTGGCCATATTTCTGCTTCTGTCTGCATTTGGTCTCCGTGTACATACCGATATTCGTTCAGTATAACTATACATTCTCCAGAAGTGGTTCAGTTTCAACTTTAGATCTATTTTATATTCAAGCATTTCTTTTCCCTTCCAATTCGGTCAGCTTGTGATATTAAGCTTTGACGTTTTGTCATGTAAAAATGATATGGATTCCTACTGCCTAAAAGACTGTTGCAGTCCCATTCTGCATTGCAAATCTTTCTCTCTTTAAGTTGTCTGATAATTTTCTTTGATAACTCTGTCTGTTAAGTGATTCTAGCAAGAAAATTAAAATACAAACTTTAATACTAGAACAAGAATAACAAGAGAAAAGGATAAAAACAGACTGATAAATATGAAACCTTGTTACTCTAAACTATTACCCAATTGACCCAGCCCAAAACCTTCCTAGACCCAATTACATTTTACAGTATAGGTTCCAAAAACCCTCTTTGGACCCTAGCTTGTTTTGGATGGTTGTTACCAATTGAACATTGAAATATACCGTGTTGTTAGTTTGAATACAATGCTTATTTTGATTTTATCCTTACGTAATAATCTAAAAGTCACATTTTATGTAATGACTAATTTGGTATGATTATGTTACCTTATTTTTTTCTCATTTTGTCTTTGACCCTACACCAAGATCAGAGCTAGCTTGTGGTCTCGGCAAAAATTTATACTCTTTATATATGTGGTTAATCTATATATATATATAATAGAAGAGGTGATAACGCCTACGTGTCAGCACCACAAAAAACAGGCTTTTTAATTAATTAAAAATTATTATTTAAATGTAATAGGATTAAATAATAAATTACTAATTGTTTTTTTAAAAGTGTGATTATTAATTTTTAAATGTAAAATTAAAAAGAAAAAAAAAAAGAAATGCACCACGTTAGTAGTGCAGAATTTGAAGGACAATTTCAATCTATATCTATATATATATAATAGGAGAGGTGATAGCGCCTACGTGTCAGCACCACAAAAAACAGGATTTTTAATTAATTAAAAAATATTATTTAAATGTAATAGAATTAAATAATAAATTACTAATTGTTTTTTTAAAAGTGTGATTATTAATTTTTAAATGTAAAATTAAAAAGAAAAAAAAAAGAAATGCACCACGTTAGTAGTGCAGAATTTGAAGGACAATTTCAATTAAAATTATTAATTACATTAATAGAATTAAATAATAAATTACTAAAATGTAAAATAAAATACAAATTTTAAAAATTGATGGTAATTTATTAATTTTAAAATTCAACCAAAAAAAAAAATCACCACGATAGACATTTGAGAATTCTAAGAAATAAGTTGGCATCATAAAAGAAACAGAATTTGCAAAATTAATATAAAATCTGAATTTGTAATACTAAGAATAATAGTTTAAAGTATTATTTAAATAATAATAATAATAATAATAATAATAATAATAATACTAATCTATTATTTATTTTTAAAAATAAACACAAAAATAATTATTAATTCACTTTAGAGCAGTTTTTACCGCTTTTATAAAAAAAAACCAACTAACTGCTCCATTTCTCCACTAACTCCATTTCATGCAACCCCACATCCTTTTATTGTAAATTTAAAATTCAAATTTTAAGTAACCGCATGACCCACACATTTATTATTTAATGCAAATGAATGCGTTGCTTTCTCTTCTTTCTTCATTCCTAATTCCTCTCAATCCGTAACATGAAGTTGTTTGCTCTCCTTTAGTACTTCTTAATTGAGAAAAGTGTGTTTCTTGATACTAATTTCATCTGCAAATTATCAACAACAACATGTGGCAAGATACTAAATTTGTTTTGCTAAAGTTAATTCTATCGAATGTAATAACTTGATAGATTTTTAATTCACCAATTTTTACATACCAGAAGTAGTATATATATTTCGAATTTCTATTATCGAAAATAGTGTTGTTATAAATTATATTGAATATATTGTTGTTGTATTATCGAAAATAATGCTCTTTAATTGTATAAATTCAGTTTAGCATTAGTCGACATGTTTAATATGGGCATGGTTACTTCTCTTTTCGCATTTTCATAATTTTGTAGAACAATGGTGATACTTTGTTATTTGTGGGTTAGTATATAAATCATTCCATATACAGAAGGTAGTAAATAACTCAATGCCATTTTGATAGTCTTTTAGATTTAGCTTTGCACAGGAAATTAAAGATCAACAAACTTGCAAGTTGGTAGTAAGTATTTTCTCAAAATAGTGGCTTATCATTTCTTCTTTCCTTGAAAAGATACAATATGCTATTTTTATTTACTGTTCAAGTTTAATAAAGTTCTTTATATTTAATTGCTTCTATGAGATACTTGCTAATATTTTTGATCCTATTCTTTGATAGTTACAATATAATGGACATAGTTGATTTTTTTTGTTATTTATTTATGTATTTTAGTAGCTAATTATTATTCATCATCCGGGCATTGGATAATTCATTCAAATTATGTTCATCTTGAACTCATTAAGTAACATGCCATAATTATGTCATATTTCGTTATTCATGAAAATATATAGCCTAATTTGATTTGATCATCACTAACATATGTAAATTATTGCTAAATCATGTTGTTTACTGTTATTTGCATTATACTCTCTTATAAAATTAATATTGGAGTACATTTTAATAGTTTAGGTTTCTTGAATGTGAGATGTATTTTTATATTATACTATGTAGTTCATTTTGGATGATGAAAATATATATTTATTGAAAATTTCTACTTAATATTTGTTTGTGTGTGTGTTTGTTTCTATAGTATAAGCAACATTTTCTTTGAAAATAATTACAAAATTGCATTTGCAAAAAATAAAATAAAAATGAGGCAGTTAATATAGCCATTTTTAAAAAACAAATTTATCAGCTTTAAAATTTAAAAATTTAAAATTATTAATAATTATTTGCAATTCAACCTATAAAATTGAGATCAGAAGTAGTTACAACTTCTTATCCCACTAATTTAAAATGAAAAGAATTATAAAATTAGATTTCATTTACAATTTAAAAACAAAACAGAAATTCAAATCAATTTTTAAATTTAAAATAAATAAACATGAAAGCATTTATGAAAACTATACACGTGTATAATATTAGAAAATAGTAGAAGTATTTAATTAAAAAAAACTAAAAGGTGATATGAAAAATAATGTTGTATATTTCTTATAGAGAAATTAAGAGATGGTGGATTATTATGTTGTTTTATCTTTATGTTTGTATATGTAGCTTTAATTTAATCATATTTTAAAAAAAGAATTCGTTGTTAAAATATTATTATAATAACTTCATTTTTGTATATGATGATTAAAAGAATTTACACTATAATTTCATGTGTTATCCCTTTATATATATTTACTATATATGTTATTGTCTTTTATTTATCTAGTTTTTTGTATGCATGACTTTGTAACTTAATTTATTGTTTTACTTTTTTTCATAAATCTAACCGATAAAGTAATTGAGAAGATGTTTCAGGAACAAGTAAAACGGTTTGAGTCAACTTCTTAAATCCATATTTTTTGTTATATTATTTATTAAATAATAATAATAATAATAATTTACAAATTTATAATTTTGAATTTTAAATTTGATTTTACAATTTTAAATTGAGATAGATTAATTAGTTTGATAATCTATGTTGGAAAAAATAAAAATAAAATTTAGATCCAAATCAAATTTATTTGTTTCAATTAAAAAATCTTTAATTTAATGTGTTCAATTAAATAATTTAATGATTCATATTATCATTTTAAAAAAGTGCATGATAAATTTTATTAGTTATTTAAAATTTAAAATATTATATTATATTTTAAATATTTACGCAACGCGGGACACGTATACTAGTTTTTGTTTAATATACTATATAGTAGATGCCAACCTCTTTTCCCTTCGGAGTTTGAATTTTCTTAACAAAAATCGTGGGGCCGCCACTACCTGCAGGCCTGCACCATGATATATCCGCACTTTGTATTTATCAAAATAATACAACACAATACGTGTCGTATACAACCATCCAAACAAAGTGTAAATCCCAACAGAAAGAAGAAAATGAATTAATGATACTGATCTCTCCACGCCTCTGTTTCTTGCTTTTCTGCGAGGATAAGACAATTAAGAAGAAGAAGAAGAACCAAAACAAAAGATTGAGACAAATTAAGCATCAATTTCGATAGAATCCATGGCGATGGGAAGTGGGTTTAATCAAGAAACCAAAACTGGGGTGTTTTTCATGGCCACACTGCTCATCTGGGTTTTCTCAATTTTATGGGAAATACTAATAAACAAGCGCAAGGAACTGTTCCCAATCGTTCTGGGTTTCATTTTCTACCAATCGGCCAATTGGGTCATCCCCAAATTGCTGCGAAATCACGATCCCCTCTTCGTCAACACTTGTGTATCTCTCCTCCATTCATCCACTACATCTGCTTCAGTGCTCTTCATTTTGGTCAATCAGTCGATGATTTCAAATGGGGTAAATGTAAATCAGATGTTTGAGCATTCACAGCTTGTTGAACATACATGGCCATGGGCATTTACAGCTTTGTGCTTTTCGTGTGGTTATTTTGCTTATGATCAATTGGATATGCTCCTAAATCGATTGTACAGCGGATGGATTCCTTCAATTCTATTGCATCATTTCTTACTCCTTATCTGCTTCACACTTGCCTTGTATCGAAATGTCACAATCAATTACCTCATTCTTACTCTCATTTGTGAGCTGCATTCTGTGTTTCTGCATATGCGTAAAGTGCGGAGAATGGCGGGTTTTCGTGATTGCAATGGCAGCATTTTTGTAAGAGCGGAATGGGTTCTCAACTGGACAACTTTTGTTCTAGCAAGAGTTGTGTCTCATATTCTCATTACTGTTAAGCTGATAAGAGATGCTTCGAAGTTTGATAAGGGTGGTGTGGAGCTCCCTCTTGCCCTTTTCGGTATGGCTGGGATGAATTTGCTTAATACTTTCTTAGGAATCGATCTCTTTAAAGCTTACAGGAGAGAGATGAATCCTCAGAGGAGTCGTCAAAATCATCATGATTGATAATAGGACATCAAGTTGATCAAGAAACCTCTAGTGTAGAGTGTATTTTAGGAGTTGTGTTGGGAGCTTTGAACTCAAGTATTAGGTCTTTCTTTTACGCGTGTTTTAGGATAGTGAAAGATGAAGACTTTGTGAGTTAGTGGTATCGCGAACCTCTCCAATTGAATTGTATCTCATATTTGAATGTTAATCTAATTTGTATTGATCGTTCCCTTCTTTCCTTCAATCCTAAATTAAGATTGTTGGTTGTGCTTACGAGGGTTCAAGCAAATACTTAGCTTGGGTTTTTATGTTCATTCAACTATAGTTCTTGATCTTCCTATCCCTTTTACTTGTTTTCTCTCCTTATTCTTGAGTGTTTTTGAGGGTTGATGTCTTTATTGTTCGAGTTTCCTGGATTTGGTGCTGTCATCTATGTCCCAGTAGTTCTTATATATTGACATAGTTCAATTATTTTGGCAATGTGAGTAGTAAATATCAAAGCAGATTTTATGCCTGAAATGACATTGTATGTGGAGAATGAAAGCTCCAATATTTCAGAGTAATACAATATAAAAAATAAATGAGACAGTGGAATCTGTTTGTAACAGAGGTTTTGTAGTCTTTTAAGGTACATTTTCTGTAGGGATAGTAGCTGATATTCCCCCTCTTTCAATTAGAATATTACAAATTAACAACAAAATCAGGTACTGGTAACAGAAACTACACTCAGATGTGAAAAATAGAGAAAAAAGTGTAAAGGTTCAACATTTTCACAGTAAGAGGAGAAATGCCATGAGTAGAAAGACTGCATGAGAGATTAGACCAAGCTGAAAAAGAATGTTTGCTGAACTATTATCAGGTGTAAAGCTTCCCTCCAGGTTGTTTGTGGTCAAAATTACGACTATCCAGTTGTCATCAGAACCAATTCCAACACCAGTAAACTTGGTATCATTCAGAGAATTAGAATACTGGGACATTGTATAGTTGGAAAGAACGAGGTCTGGGACAAGGTT
>JAJOOR010017905.1:0-18325 GCA_036250505.1 Solanum acaule
TCCTTATTATCTGGCTCTTCTTCCATTGCCTCACTCTTGGTTTCCGGCTTCTCTTCCTCCACTTCAATTTCCTGGTCAGGTTTCTCTTCTACTTTAGTTTCATTGGTTTCTTTCACCTCTTCCTCCTTTCCGTTGTTTTCTTTTGCCTCTTCCTCTTTTTCATTGTCTTCTTTTGCAACTTCCTCTTTTTCAATGTTCTCTTTCACCTCTTCTTCTCCTTTGGTCTCTTTTGCCTCTTCTTTGTCTATATCCATCTTTTCAGCATCATTTTTATCACTCTCTTTACTCTCTTCTTCTTTCACTTCCTTCGTTCCATCCTTTTCCGCGTGCAAGTCCTTGGTAACAGCTTCACTCTTGTCTTCCACTGCCACATTTCCATTAGCAGGTGCCTCTACCACCTCAGAAACTGTCTCCCCTTCTCCCATAGCTAAAACTCAACTCTAATAGTCGAAAAAGATAAGAACTTTAGCAAGTAGCAGAAACTAAACAGCATTCAAAATGCCAAGCCACACATATAAGCCTTCATTTTGCAATAATTTGTAGAATTTTGTCAAATACTTGTAGCAAATAGCAATAACCACTGTTAATCAGCACAGCTCAAAATTAACCCAAAAACACAAAGCAATTCTATCCAGAATTGTGCAAATTATATCTTCCGAGACATTTCCAGATTCATTTGTAACTACTAACAGTCAAACTCACCACATATGACGAGAAAAAACAAACAAAAGAGAACAAAGATCCAATTTTTATCTAAATCTACGAAACCCTAAGCTGCAAAAAAACAAATCTTACAACCCAAATACAACACAACAACGTACAAACAAGGAACAAAAAGCACAAAATTCGCTAAATTTACATAAAATTAACAACTTACAGAGATTTATGAGCAGAATTTAGCGATTTTTGCAGCTCAAAGCTCACCGAGTTTACACTGTCGTAACTTTATTTTCTCTCTCTTTATTTTCTCTCTCTAAGATTCAACGTTTCGACACACACTGAGGAGAGTCGGGAGGGACCTTTTCGGTTTTGTGTACAAAAATGCGTTGCGGACTCCAAATTCCGGACTTAAAAGCGCTTAAATGTCACGTCCGATTTATGAGACAGAACCTTTGTACTAATAAACTTATTTTTATTCCGCGTTTGACCATAGATTTTGAAATTACTTTCAGATTAGAGATTTTTGATGTACATATTTTTCATAATTTCTTGTTTTCCAACTCTAGTTATCATATGTATTTGTATGTGCTTTGATCATAGTATTATTTCATTATTGTTAGGAGTCGTTTGATAGAATGTATAAAAATAATACTTAATAGAGTGTATTAGTAATGCATGTATTAGTTATACTTGCATTAGTTATGCATAGACTATTTCTTATTCATTGTTTGGTTTGGTATATTAAAAATAATATGCATTATATAAAAAAATTTATTTACAAAAGTATACTTCACAATTATGGTGGAAAAGATATCAATGTAAAAGTGCTTTTGAGGGGTAATTAGTTCTTTAACATTATAGGTCAATGCATGTAGTAAATCATTTGCATTACTAATGCCTAAAAATCCATGGTATTAGTAATACACTCCTCAATACACAATAGAGTGTATATTGTATAACTAATGTATACACAATGTGAAAAAATGCACCAAACAATGGACTACTAATACATGAGTTAATGCATACATTATGTTATCTAATACACTCTACCAAACGACCTCTATAACTGTTTATAACTATTTTTTATTTTGGCGCATTTTATTATTGTTACTGATTTTGTTTTTGTATTTCCATTTTCAAACGGTTTTAAAATGTTTTTTCTTAACAGAGAAATCTAGTGGATATGATTTATATGTGTTGTATCATCTGCATGTTGTTTATGGTAATTGTTTTCTATTTTATCATATTTCATTATTGTTACTCCTTTTATTTTTTTGTATTTCTGTTTTCAAACTGTTTTGAAATGCTTTTTTAACCTAAGAATTTAGTGGAAATGATTTATATGTGTTCTGTTTTCTGGCATGTTGTTATAACTATTTTTTATTTTGTCGTATTTCATTATTATTGTTATTTTTATTTATGTATTCCCCTTTTCAAACGGTTTATAAATATTTTTCTAACGTGTGAATCTAGTGGAAATGATATATATGTGTTCTATCTTCTACGGTTGTTTATAATTGTTCTCTATTTTATCGTATTTCATTATTGTTAATGTTCTTATTTTTGTATTTTCATTTTCAAACTGTTTTGAAATGTTTTTTTAATGTGCGAATTAAGGGGAAATGATTTATACGTGTTCTATCTTGTGCATGTTGTTTATAACTGTTTTTTATTTTGTTGTATTTCATTATTGTTACTATTTTTATTTATGTTTTTCCATTTTAAAACTGTTTTGAAATGTTTATTTTTTAACCTTAGAAGCTAGTGGAATGATTGATATGTGTTCAATTTTTTGCATGTTGTTTATAATTGTTTTCTATTTTGTTGTATTTCATTAATGTTACTGTTTTTATTTATGCATTTCCATTTTCAAACTGTTTTAAGATGCTTTTTAACCTGACAATCTAGTGGAATTGATTTATATGTGTTTTATTTCTGTATTTCCATTTTCAAACTGTTTTGAAATGTCTTTTTTAACGTGCGAAGTTATTGAGAATTATTTATATATGCTGTTTAAAATTGCTTAGCTTGTGAATCTAGTGGAAATGATTTATATGTGTTCTATCTTGTGTATGTTGTTTATTATTTTTTTCTATTTTGTCGTATTTCATTATTGTTATTGTTTTTATTTTTGTATTTTCATTCTCAAACGGTTTTGAAATATTTTTTTAACGTGCGAATATAGTGAAAAGTGATTTTTATGTGTTCTATCTTCTACTTATTGTTTATAACTGTTTTCTATTTTGTCGTATTTCATTATTGTTAATGTTTAATTTAATTTTCAATATGTTTTATAAAATGTTTATTTAACCTGAGAATCTAGTGAAAATTATTTATAAGTGTTCTATTCTCTACATATTATTTATAATTGTTTTCTATTTTGTCAAATTTCATTAATGTTATTAATTTTATTTTTGCACTTCCATCTTCAAACCAAATGTTTTTTTAATGTGCGAATTTAGTGAAAATTATTTATATGTGTTCTATCTTGTGCATGTTGTTTATAACTGTTATATATTTTGTCGTATTTCATTATTGTTACTGTTTTTATTTTTGTATTTCCATTTTCAAACAAATTTTTAATAATTTCTTAACGTGTGAATCGTGAAAGTGATTTATATGTGCTCTATCTTTTTTTTATCTGTTCTATCTTCTGCATGTTGTTTATAATTGTTTTCTATTTTGTCGTATTTCATTATTGTTACTGTTTATTTCCATTTTCAATTTGTTTTATGAAAAAAAAAATTAACCTGAGAATCTAGTGGAAATTATTTATATGTGTTCTATTTTCTACATGTTATTCATAACTGTTTTCTATTTTGTCGTATTTCATTATTGTTACTATTTATTTTTCGCATTTCCATCTTCAAACAGTTTTGAAATGTCTTTTTAACGTGCGAATTTTATATGTGTTCTATCTTATGCATGATGTTTATAACTGTTTTCTTTTTTATCGTATTTCATTATTGTTACTATTTTTATTTTTGCATTTCCATCTTCAAACAGTTTTGAAATGCTTTTTTAATGTGCGAAACTAGTGTAAATGATTTGTATTTGTTCTATCTTCTGCATATTTTTATACTTGTTTTCTATTTTGTCGTTTTTTTTTTTTATTTTTGTATTTTTATTTTCAAACTGTTTTAAAATATATATTTTTTAATTTGAGAATTTAGTGAAAGTGATTTATAAATCTTTATGAGCCATGGATAAGATTTGTGCACGTTTTGTCCTCTCCAAACCTTAGCTATGGAATATATTAGTGTTGATTTTAATTCATAAAACTTTAAAGTTTTCCCAATTAAAATGTGTATGTCTTAACATAACTTCAAATTATTATTTCTACGTTCTAAATTTAAACTTTAAAATAAGAGCTTAAATTAACAGCGTATGATCTTGTTTTCTAGATGGCATCTGAAAATAAACGGTGGATATTTCATTATTCGTTTTGGACCTGCAAAAGCATTTGTACGCTACATTGCTTTTAATTATAGTAGTTGACCACCAAACTATGAGTCTTTTTCTTTTTCTTTTTCTGTTTTTAAATAATAATTTGTTTTTTCACTTTTTGAGTTTTTGTGCTTTTTCCCGCTAAACTTTCCCTCCAAAAATAAATATTAATATTTGAAAAAATTGAAGTAGGAACACTTTAGATCTTACACATGACAATTGACATTCACTAGATCCAAAAAGTTGATGGCTTTGTAACTTTATGGAATCTAATAGTACAATACTCCCTCTGTTTCAATTTACGTTATTTATTTTTCTTTTTAGTTAGTAAAAAAAAAAATGATACATTTCTACATAAAGTAACAATTTAGCTATAAAATGTCTATTTTATTCCTAATGAAATGATTTACAGCCACACAAATTTCTATCATTTATTTTGGACCACAAGTTTTAAAAATCTTCATTTCTTTCTTAAACTTCGTGCCGAGTCAAACTACCTCACATAAAATGGGACAAAGGGAGTATTTTACATGTAAAAATAAAAATAAAAATTAGAAACGGTTATTTTGGTGTTGATTTTAAAACTCGTATTGAATTTAATTAAATTAAAATTTGCGTTGAGAAGTTTTAAATTAGGAGTTAATTGTTTCCTAATAATGGGTGATTTTGTATCTAGTATGAACTCTGAAATCAAGAGCTTTTATTTAGATAGTATATTTGTATATATAAATTCATTATTTGAAAGCCTTGTTAAGACATTATTTATTTATTTATCAATTAATATCATTTTTTGGTATAAAATTTATTGATTGGGGCATATATTTGTTTGGACCACTGAATTATGTTCTTAATTTCTTGATGTGTATATTGATTTGAATTAACCGAGACTTTTTAGCGTGGATTTAGAATGCACACCTTTGACCAATTTGATATTTTGGAGAGACAAGTCAACGACCTTTTTTATCATGCAAATAAGATTGGTTAAATTAACTCACTTTTTAACTTGTTATATATTTATTAAGCGATTATCTTGATTGTCTTTACATTGAATAACTAATAATATATATAAATATTTAATAGCAAAGCTAGTAACTAAGAGGAGTTTAAGTTCGATAGTAAATTGAAAAAGTATAAATATCAAATTAAATTTTTTCCTTTAAATACTAATTATTTTCAAATATTAAAGCTCACCTGGTATGGATACAAATAGTAGTGAGTATAATCCTTTTTTTTTGTAAATGTAAAGGTTAAAATTTAACATCCTAAAAAGGAAATTAAATTGATTTTATTTGATTTTTTCTATGTGATTTTTTATATTTATTGTGTGTTATGATTAATTCATTTTTTTGTGACATAAGTAATATCAATTAAAGAGGAAGCACTATTTTATGTTAGCATATTTTTTCAAATGTGAGGTTTAAATCCAAAACTTTTAATCAAAGTAAATAATCATCTGAAATCTAAAAAAATAATGAATACCCACATAAACAATATATATTGAAATCTAGTTTTTGAATAATTTCAATCATTTACATTCAATGCAATTCAAGATTAACATATAGTCTTGTATAAATAGGAAAAAAAAATATTCATCTGGTATGTTTGCATTTAATGAAAGTGAAAATTTAAATTACCTCAATTTTGATTATTAAATACATTTATTTTTTAAAAAACAAACATTTAATTGTTTGATTCACAGGTGTATTTACTTTCTATTTTGTAATTATTAATTGAATCTAGAAAAATATAGATTAGTATATTATTTAGAGATAGAAGTATTGTCCATTCAAAATTTTATGCAAATATGCAATGGCGTCACAATCTCATCCAACACTAACAAAAGCAATTTTTTGAATGTTTATACGATTTGTTGATTCTAAACTAGAAAAAAATTAAATGAATGTGTTCATAATGACTTTGTGGCTAAAAGATGAAAAATTAAATTAAAATATTTTGATAATTTAATTTTAATAATAAAATAAGCATGTGCTATGCAATATTAATTTAGGTAAAACGAAAATAGATACAACCTATGCAATAATAATAAAAGCCCACCACTTCATTAATAATTATTTGTCATCAAAAGATTCACGACTTTAAAATTCGTACGTAAGGTAAATTGTTCTTGTTAGACAATTTATCTCTTGCGTGTAAATAAATTGATTGACATCTATACGTAAGAAAATTTATTTTAGTTTATCGATTTGTCTCTTGCGTGTAAACAAACTAATCAATATACATACGCAAGAAAATTTATTTTAGTTCGTCAATTTGTCTATTGTTTACAAATAAACTGATTAATATTTGCACAGAAGAAAAATTATTTTAGCTTGTCGATCTGTCTCTCTAATTTCCTGCAAACAAACTAATTAATATCATGTTCAAGGAAAAAAATTTAGTTGATTGATGTATCTCTTTTCGTACAAATAAATTGATTAATATCTATACACAAAACAAGTTATTTTTGTTCATTGTTGTCTCTGTTGCGTGCAGATAAATTAATTAACATTAAGCAAACAAACTTGGTTTGGTTTAGTTTGCTGGCTGCAAACAAACTAATTAATATTCGTACGCAAGAAAATTTATGTTAGTTCGTTGATCTGTCTCTTTCGTGCAAATAAATGATTAATATCCATATGCAAGAAAAAAATATTTTGTTCATCAATGTGTCTCTTACGTGCAAACAAACCGATTAATATTTGTATGCAAGAAAATTTGTTTTAGTTCACCAATCTATCTCTTGCCTGCAAATAAATTGATTAATATTCATACACAAAAATAGTTATTTTAATACATCAGTTTGTCTTTTATGTGCAAATAAATTGATTAACAAACATATTTCCAATAATGAAATAAAGACAAGACACATTAATCAACATTCAATACCTTTCAACAAAGCATAAGACAAGACAAATCAACCAACATTCAACACGTTTCGATAAAGCATGCTATCAAAGAAAATAGTCAATGGTAAGTGATACCTATCATCACCACCCGTCGTTAACAATTTATTATCGTACTCACCCGTTATTATCAAACAAATTGATTAATATCCATACACAAAAATAAATTTAGTTCGCTGATCTATCTCTTTCCCGCAGACAAAATGATTAATATCTATACACAAAAAAAATTATTATTTAGTTCGTCGATGTGTCTCTTACGTGCAAACAAATTGATTAATATTTGTATGTAAGGATATGGTTTTAGTTCACCGATCTATCTCTTGCCTTCAAATAAATTGATTAATATTCATACACAAAAAAAATATTTTAATTCATCGATTTATCTTTTACATGCAAATAAATTGATTAATAAACACGTTTTCACTAATGAAACAAAAATAAGACAATTCGGCCAACATATAACACCTTTCGATGAAGCATTAGACAAGAAAAATTGACCAATATTCAATACGTTTCGATAAAGCATGCTATCAAATAAAAGAGTCAATAGTAAGTGATAACCGTCGTCACCACCTGTCATTAACAATATATCATCGTACTCACCCGTTATTATGAAAGACCATTACATTATTCAACCACAAATATCATAATTAGTTATAATCACTACTAGCCATCATTTGCACTCACCCTCATTATCATAATAGCCATCAATAACTACTGACAATCAACGTTACATTAGTTATCATAAATATTCAATTACAATTATCAGTTGTCATCACCAATATTCATTACGTCTATTAATAACTATCACCACCAACTATTATTATCAATCATCCACCACCAACCAAATCGACATCCATAACCACCACTATTAACCGTCACCGCCATATAATAGTTATACACAATTATGTCGGTTGGTTCCTTTTCGGGTCAAACACCGGAGATAAGGTTAGCATTGTCATTTCTCAAACAAGTAACAGAGGTTCAGCAAAACAGGAAAATTTTTACAATGGTAGAGGCACAACCAACAATAGTTGGGTGACCCTCCATTAATTAGTTGACACTTGGATAATGGGTCCACTTCTTTACCTTTTTACCATCTCTCTCCTACTCACCTCTCTTTTCTTTCATTTTTTTTCTCCTAATTAATATCTAATTCTCAAAACATTATTAAATAATTCATACATTTGATAAAAAAAAAATATCGATAAATACATTTTCTGTTAAAATAACTTAAACACTTATAAAAATGTTAACATTAAAAATAAACTTATTTTTCAGTATATTTAATAGAATCAAATTAACTCAAAATACAAACTAATTTACTTTAGCATATAAATTGATTTGATAAGATTATTTTTATTTTGTTTTTTGATTTTATTTTGAAATTACACATACTTTTTCTTTCACCATAATCATATTTAAATATAAGAATGACAACGGGATAGAACAGGACATGGAGTGGCAGACTCATAAATATACATGTGAGGCGGGTCATAGAACAAAATTTAAGTCTTTTGAATTAAAACTTACCATGCTTAATTTATTTTCAAGAATCAATCGGTTCCATATAATTTTAAACTAACTACTCATTATATTATTATAATAATAATAATAATAATAATAATAATAATAATAATAATAATAATAATAATAATAATAATAATATCATTCAGCCTTAATATTATTAGAATTCAGTTTTCGTGTCTTTACGTATATTCAGTTATAATATATATTTCCCAACGTTTTTTTATTAAGTATTTAAAAAAATTATAACTTAAATTAAGAAAAATAACGGATACTCTCTGTTAAGAGAATGACTATATATATATGAACTAAAAACAGAATTAAAATAACAATAACTATAATTATATGAACTAACATAATTAATTTTTTTTATGGAAAACTAAATTAGTTTATTTTTTTAGATGCTAGTAATTGAGAAAATACTAAATATTTTTTAGTTAATTTAATATTATTAAAAATATTGAATGATATGAGTATTTTAAATACTCAATCCTAAAAATGTTTTTAGTTATTGTGATAAAAAAATGTTTATTAATTTTTTTATTCAATATATCAACATCTTAAGAAAATGAAGTAAAAAAATATTTATTGGGAGTAGGAAAATAAGAAAATGAAAGAAAAGAGAGGTGAGTATGAGAGAGATGGTAAAATGGTAAAGAAATGGGCCCATTATCCAAGTGTCAATTAATTAATGGAGGGTCACCCAACTATTGTTGGTTGTGCCTCTAGCATTGTAAATTTTTTCGCAAAACAGAGTATTTTAAATTTTTTTAGGGTTTCGGATTCTCTCCGAGAAAGATTCGATTTTGATGTAATGTTATAGCTATAGTTGCGTGCTTTGATTCACTTCTGAGGAGAATCGAGCGGCGGCGGAGGCTGTGACGGCGACGGCGTTGCAGTGAAATCGATGATCGTCAGCTGCACCAAATGGACCCGTCTTCAGTGCAAACCACTCCTTCAATCGAAGATGACGAGTGGGGTATTACATTCTTCTTTTTCAATTTTTATTTTTATTGTCGCTTGCTTTTTGATTGGATATATGGTGTTCAAGTTCATCCGATTAGCAAAATTGATGGATAAGTAGGTTTGTTCTGTTGATGAATTCAGCATAGAGATGTGATCAATTTTTGTCTTAATTTCTGTATTAGCCCTTTTTAAGTAATTCCTCAAAGGAAGTTGCTAATCGGATACCTGTTGCCTGTTGGAGGTGGCAGGTATCAGGTGAATTAGTCATGTGCGTGAAAGTTGGCCTGGACACCATGGTCATAAAAAAAGGTTGTTAATAGTTGCCGGTCCGATGGAGGTGGTTTGACTTGTTCGAATGCTTTCTCATTTGTGGATAGTGATGTGACTTTGATTTGATGATTTTTGCTACTTGGATTAACAGAGGAGTATCACTTTAGGTAGTTGATTATTTCCATGGTACCTGTTTTAGTGTGAGAGCCAGCAGGTACCCGCTGGAATACTCGGAGTTTGCACAAGCTGGCGGCTGGCCCTGCTAACACCTTTATCAAAATTTTAATAAAATTTCACTTTAGGTTGGAATAGAACACAACCTTGTGTTATTTTTCTCTTCTCAATATCTCTACGCTTGTAGTGGTTAGTACACGAGTGAGTGTGGAGGTCTGCATTGACGGCATTTACTCTAGATGTCACTGGTTGACCTAGTTTATTTGCTGTTTCATCTTTCTGTTTGTCCTTTCTTGAAACAAGTTCACGTTTGCCATGCTGGTGTGGAGAATATGATAGCAATTTGCTTTAATGAATGACATAATGAGGTCAGACTGGAAATGCTATATATGTCTTTTTGATTACCAAAATTATTGATATAGGATGGTAATTTTATTGGTTCATGACTGGTCCATTAAAGGAATGGCTTTTATCCACAATCCCTTGCCGTACTTCTGTTTTGTCCTTGTATACTTCATTACAAAGGAGATTGTAACTAATATGCGTCTTTAAGATTCTTAGGTGTGTGTTGATCTTTCAAATGTTTGTAATTTTATGCTTTATTTATTTCATTTGCCAATTTTAGACGGGATGTGGAATATGAACAAGAGCATGAAGTGTTTGGTGAATTAACCTTTTCTTCCCACCAAATCTCACTAGGAAAACAAATGACGAAAATATTTAACTTTCTTGCCTAGAGGACTTTGGTTTTAATGTTAAGGTAATACATGGAATGTGTTTAGGCAACATATCACAAGTTCTAGACCTGATTGTTGCACAAAGCCTAATTTTTAAGCGTGGGTTGAAGAATGAGCTTATGATCAACCGAGTTTCCAAGCTGAGATATCAAATTTCTCGGCCATTCGTTTTTTTAAAAAAAAAATAACTAAAGAACATAGAGGAACATGGAAAAGCTAGTACACTTGCTGTGGTAAATGTTTGTTGTACAGAAGAAAGATATCTATCTTTTTCATTGTAGTTGCAGCCTTTTTATTCATAAATTGCTTGGATTAAAGGATGTGTATAGCTTTTCCTGGGTTTACTGCTTTTTCCCCTTCGTGTAAATGTTTGATTGCTGTCTTGGATTGTTTTTACTACCTTGCTGCTTTGTGTGGGCTCCTCCTCCTTGAATATGTTATGTGTCACTGTGAAGTACTTATTCTCAGCCATTTCGTTTCTCTGCTAACATATGAGCCTCCATAGCTGGTGATTTTGTTTTGTCATCTCCCTGACATTTGGTGCCCAAAAGTAGAGCTCGTATATTTATCTTAACTGAATCTTATTTGTTTGGTTCAAACGTGCTGGAATTACACTTTTAGATATAATGTGAACTAACAGAATGATCTGACATTTTGAACCATCAGACACTGAAGGATATGTAATTCCAAGCTTGGAACTTGAAGATTCTGGCCAAAATAACAGTAATTTAGTTGAATTTGAAGAGTCAAAGACAGTCGCAGCTGAGGTTAGCTCTTGAGAGTTTCACTTTCTACCTAAAAGAAATATTTTGTGATGTCAAAACTCTTCCAAGCTTGCTATCTTTTTTCAAGATGATTTACAGTACTTTAAATTGATCTCCTTGCTCACTTACTCTTTCACAGTCTAAGAAAGAGGAGAGTATATATCTTGGACCTCACGGTGTTCCTCCTTCACAATCAAAGCAACAAGAGCTTAATTCTGCTAATAATCGCAAGCAGAAGTTTAGACAGAAACTGAAGGAAGCAGACAAGAAGTACAGCGGAAGTGGTCGTGAGAATAAGGTGGAACACTTGAGAGAGCTTGTGGGTGGAAAAATGGCTGCAGGATCAAAGAATTCCCCCAAGGATTGGCTTGACCCTCATTGCGATGAAAATATGTTCCAAAGAAACCAACGTTAGCTTAATACTAGTGTGTATTAAACACATCCAATATTTACATTTACATACTCGGAAACCCCCTTCCCCCTTAAGTAAGTCTTCCTTTCGGAGGGAAAAGAAAGCTTTTACAGAAGATTTATGTACTCTCAAATAATTCCCTAGTAACCTATGTTGTGGGGCTAATGTCACCAGTCTTCTGGCTGTGCTTGCTTGTGATATACAGGTTCGGTCTGAGCTGCTCTCTTTCTATCCGTCTCTTTCACAATATTTGGTATATGAATGCACTTGTTTGTCTTCATTATGCTAAGATATTGTTTCTTTGCTTTGATTTAAAATCAAGGACGTGTAAGGATTCAGCTTCTTATGGTGAAATGATGTGTTACCGCGTTGTTCATCCTCCATTAATCCTTGAACTATCGATGAAAATAGAAGAAAAGACTCAATTTTTTAAAAAAATCTTCCGATGTGTAAAATGATACAAGCTTTCGTGTGATATTCTTGTCCATAACGCCCTTACCAAATGAACATATGATGAAGATTAGAATTAATGAAAAAACAGAAAATCTGGATTTTTTGAATATCCTCCTCCTTTGGGTTAGTAGTGAATTCACACACACACAAATGTGAATGAGATATAGGTTTGTATGAACCAGTAATCAAATAAGAAACTAATAGAGTAAAACATTGCAAAATTAGATCAACAAATATTACTTAGACCAGGCCTGCCTTTAATATTCCCTATCAGACTGTCATATGCGAAGTGAAACTTATAATAAAATTATCAAAATTTCCTCTTCCGACCATAGTATATACAACATTAGCTCTGAGATGGTACTGTCAAGAATTTAAATGAGGAACCCCCAGAAAAAACAATCATGAACTAGCCATAGATCAACTATGAAGGAACTCCAAACCAGTTGCTGAAGGTGTCAACCCATGTTCAGATAGGTATTCATCATTGTGAAATTTACTCAAATGTCTCATACCACTGTCACACAAGATTGTCACAATTGTATGCCCTGGACCTAGTGCCTTTGCTACTCTGACAGCTCCAACACAATTCATAGCTGAAGAACTTCCAATAAATAGGCCATCATTTTTCAACAGATACCTGATTAGTCATAGAACTAGTTAAGCTCCACCAATCATAGACATAGCTTATCAAATACCGAGAAGAGCTGTTCAACAAGGTATGGAGAAAATCCTGTTGGGAGCGCCACCCCCAAATGGTCCCTGTAGAGCGCGATCCGGATATAGTCGGAACTCCAATGTGGGCTCCGGACACCAGGTGGGAAACCAAAAAAAAAAAAAAAGGTAACAAAAATGGTGGAAAACTTTGGTAATCATCTTTTTCTTGTCGCTTTCATCTTTTCGTGTCAGAGAAGATTAAAAAGAGGTATGTAATACGTTCCAAACACATTTATCTGCATATTGACATCTTTGCAACTAGAAAAATACTATAATGGGTAGTAGACTGAAGAGGAATAAACCTGGACATTTCAACAGCTTCCATATCTGTGCCTTGGAAAGCTCCATCAAGTTTTGCCATCTTAAAATTTTCAGTTAGTCTATTTATTCCAATCCCTTCAGTTATTGTATCAAATGGATTCTTCAGCCTTCGTCCTTCCGCCTCCTCCCTCGTGTACATAACTCCTCTTGTTACTTTGTTATATAAACCAGAGCCAGGAGGATCAATAAGGAAGCACTTGATATTTGAGTTTTGGTCCTGTTGATCATACAGGAGCTTTTAAATCATACATCATCTAGCAATGGAAAATGAAGAAACTTTAGAACTTGAGAACCAACCTTCAAATACTGGGAAACACCGGCAACAGTGCCACCTGTACCTGCAGCAGCAATAAAAGCATCCAACTTGCCACCTGTCTGTTCCCAAATCTCTGACCCCGTGCCCTCATAATGTGACCTGAAATTTGCAAGGTTTTCAAACTGATCTGCGAAGAATCCACCCTTGCATTCAGACGAGAACTGCATATTCTGCTTTTCCTCACTGATTGAGTGACCATTGATTTGACTAGAATCATTGGCATCAACTTGTCTTTCTTTTCTGGTGGTTGATGTTAATTCACTTGCTTCCAGCGCCCTTCTTCTTGCAATATTAACAAAATGGTTTCGGTGTGTGATAGAAACTGGCCTGACCCTTTCTACAGTAGCTCCTAGTGCTTCTAGTATTTGTGCCTGAAAGGAAGAATTGAGAGAATTCCAATCAGTAGCAGTAGTTAGTCCTCTTTAGAAAAAAACTTTTTCTTAAAGATGGTGGTGTCTTGGCCAGCTTGCACACCCCGACTTATTCCATTGAGTAGAATAAAAGCAACTTGTGCTGTTATTATTATTCTTTTTATATGACTATCCTTTCATCAGAACTTTCACAGCGATATTGAACGGATGGGATGATGAGGAAATCACTGGGATTATCCTATAGCACTGTCATATTAGCTTGAGCAATAAGCCACTTGATGAAGATCTTTTGAGCTTGCTTTCCAAACGCTTCCTAGTAGCTATCCCACATACTCGTGGAATGCCAACACTATCTCTTATCTAATAAAGTAAAATACAAATGTAAAGGGGAAACAAGAGCATTAAGTGTCTTGCCTTTTCGAGAGCAGCATCATCTGGAATAACCACATGACACCTGCACCCATAAGCAGGTGCTACTGTTGCAAGACTAATGGCTGTGCTTCCTGCACTGCCCTCTGTAACTACTCCACCTTCAGCTAATGCTCCTGATTCCAGGGCCTGTGATTGATATTTTACTATTAAAGAAATAGTATTTACAGATACCCAAATTAATTGAACTTTGCTATTTGTAAATACGTTGTGAAAGCAAATTTACAGAAAAATAACCACATGAACGAAATCTCCGAGTTTAGCTTCCCTCCTCACTAAAAACCTTCTCATCCCAATAACTACTAGAAGTCTTAAACCTTAATCAGGTAATCTTTCAACTTTTTAGAATCCCGTAATCTTCTTAAGCAAATGAAGCAGAATTATAGAACTCTTTCAATTTCTGGAATCAGGTAATCTTCTTTAACATTTCATACATATTGGAAATTGGAATGATGACATTGAATTCCGCAAAAGTATGCCTTATAGGGTATTAGACTTTCCCCCGGATTTCACAGGCAAACAACTGGTTGTTGACATAGAGCCGCTCATTTTGGCTGCTTCAATACAGAAGAAAGGCATGTTGGGCAATCTTTTTTAGCTAGGTGAAAAGCTTATGGATCCCAACGGCTCCAAATGAACTACTTATGAATATATATCCACACATCTTGTTTAGTAGTAATTACTTATGAGTTTACATCTTCTCCATACATACCAAAAGCACTTAAGTATATATCCACAAAATATAACTTAATTCCATATTAGATCTGCCACAGGTAGTTCTCAGGCAAATGTCCGATTGCTGACATAAAGTCACTAACTTTGCCCACTCCGAAGCACCTGAAAGGCATGGCCTTGTCAATCAGTTTTGCAACTTGCAAGATGCGTAGAGCACCACGGGAATATTAACCACTTTGATCATCCTCTGCCCTTAGAACTAATCAATTTGTAACTGATCAGCAAAAGCTTTCTGCTAAACATTCAATTTATGGTTGGAAAATAACAACAGTGTTTGAAACAAAAACCAGGAAAAAAAATCACAAAAGGAGCTAGTCGTAGGAGCTATTAAAGACAATAGAAACTCATAAATTGGCCCAATACAGAAAACTGAATCAGAACTTCTGCGTGAAAATTTAAAACCTGAACGAAGTTAAAACAATGGTAACAGATACAGTTTAAGCAAGCATTTAGCTATAACTAGATAATACAAGATTGACTAAGAAAAAAAAATTTGAACGAAATATCACCTCTTCAATAATCTTCACAGCTACCCTGTCTTTAACACTCCCTCCAGGATTCAAGAACTCTGCTTTCCCCAAAATCTGAACACGAATTGGTATACTATCAATTAGACATATTCATCGTAAATACTCCTTCAATTTCAATTTGTTCGTCTAGTTTTGACTTGACTTGGCACTAAGTTTAAAAAGTAAAGAAGCTATTTAATCATATTGTTTTAAACTAAAGATACATAGAATATACCCAAACGTGGTTTAATCTTGTGGTCTATATATATATATATCTACCTATAAATAACTCATCTTATATGAGCTTCGAAAAGCATTACAAGTCTAAGCTCAAATAAAGGAAGAGGATTGCATTAGGACGTAAAATTAAGCTAAATAATATACCTCCTATTAGTACCAAAATCCTGAATCATCATATTTACCCAACCAAATTCAACTAATTTGGAATTAAGCTCATTAATCATATCTAATTACTAACAATTATTTCAGCTTAAGCATATAGCTATGCATGATTATGCTTAATTGAAATGAAGAGATAGAGAATATACTTCACATCCAGTTGCATCGGAGAGGCTATTGATTCTGATTAACGGAGTGTTGCCAATGGCGGCGACGAGTCCAGTTCTACGTCTTTGAAGTTTCTTTTTCCGGGGAGACTTATGCTGAGTCGTTTTGCAGAGGAAATAAGAGACTATGGCTATGGAGAGCAGTGTGGCGATGGCGCCTGCAGTTCTCACCGGCGCCATCGCGGTGGTTCTCCGGTGGAATCCGGTCTAATTGAACCGGAAGTATTATGGGCGGTGAAAGGGTGAAGGCAGGTTATGAATATTTCGATCAATTGCAAATTAGACCACCTAAGTTTCCTTTTCTTCTCTTTTTACCGTTCCACTTTGAAGAAATGATGGCTAAGTCATTTTTATAATATTGTAGCTCAATTAATGGTAAATAATTTTTTCTTTGATTGTTGTTAAGAAACATAATCATAAACTTGAGGAAAATGATTATTTGAATCCTTGGTGATCCATTGGAATTTATGAATAATTTGTTTTAAAGTTATAGTAATATAATTTGTACGGAAGAAGTTATAATAATTTGACAAGAGTTATAATAAGATCACTCATTGAATTCCTGATGATCTATCAAGATTTTGTGTACTAATTTTAAAGATCAACCATGAGTAATGGTAATGTAAGTCTTTTGGTGTTTTACTAGAAATTAAGCTTCAACTTGTTATTCCGAGGTTATTCTCACATAATTTTTTAGAACGAGTTAAAAGTTAAATAAGGACGCAAAATAATCCTATTTGTAAAAATCTTAATATAATGATGCTTGTCAAAGATCCAGAGAAGTGTTGTGGATGAGCCCAACCCATTGGCAATATGGGCTTTGTCAATAATGAATAGTAATTGAAAGAAGTTAGGATTGACATTTGAGTATTTTTTTCGAGCCCAACTAATCCAAATTCACATCAGAGAGAATTCATTAAAAAATAACAATTTTTCATAGGAAAAATCACCCCATATACACATTTAAGAGTAAATATTATGAGTTTTAAACCTACTTTTAAAAATTTCTTGATTATAACAGAATATTTACTGGTTATGACATATCAGTTAAAATTATTTTTATTTTAAAGTTAAATTATATTTATTTAATAAATCATTAATATATTTATAGGTTTTTAATATTAATTAATAATAGGTAATTAATTTGTTTTTTACTTCCTTATAAAAAAAAATATCAGTTACCCAAATTTAGGGATTTACTCAATATCTTTTCCTTGTTTACCGTTACCCTCACCAATCGTACACCCCACCCCCACATGTTTCTTCACTTACACACGCCTCAACCCACCACCCACTATCATTCTCTCTCCATTGTTTCTCATCTTCTCCAAAATCAAACCGCCAAAACCCATCAAACACTTCAAAATCAAACCGATTAATCATGTCTAAGAAATCGATGGAAACTCCAAGAAAGAGCCCCAGATTTGATGAAACCTTAATCGATGATGCTCATGCTCCATCCTTTTAACATATTGTCTGTAACTCCCCCTCCGAGATCTGTTGAAATTCCTGCCAATGTTGGTCCATCTCGTTCGAAGAATTGAAAAGACAAAATTAATGAAGCAAACCAAAGTTCGACTCCGACAAATCGAAGGGGAAAAACATGTTGAAACCCCTCCAGAGTCTGATTCAGACTCAGATTCCGATTTTGTTGCTCAAAGAAAAAAGAAGAAAACAAAAAAATCAACAAATGTTGATGTTCTTGAAACATCAAAACCTTCTTCAAGAAGAAAAACAAAAAAAGATGAACATGAATTACCAAAACCCCAACATTTGTTATATCACATTATTATTGTTGTTGTTTTCAAAGTCTTATTTTTCTAAAATTTATTATTAATGATACAACATTGACATGCATATTAACTATTAACATTGTTATGAAATTGTATGATATAATTTAAATACTCTGTAGTATATAGGTACTCATGGTATTTTTTGAATAATAAGAGTATGAAGTGTTTGTGAATAACATGTATATGGAGTGTGTGTCAAAAAAATTGGTATGCAGTGTGTGTGCAATGTCAAAAATAATGTATGATTTTTTT
>JAJOOR010017906.1:0-16401 GCA_036250505.1 Solanum acaule
TTTGCTTGTAAAGTTGGCTTTGATTTTGCCTGTTGCTACGGCAAGTGTGGAAAGAGCATTCTCCTCAATGAAGCTCATCAAAAATGATCTACGTAATAGCATTGGTGAAGAATTTTTGAATGGATGTTTAGTTTGTAAGATAGAGCGGAAGATATTTGAAAATGTAAGTAATGATGCTATTATAGATCGTTTTCAAAATATGAAGTCTCATCGAGTACAATTGTAAACTGATGATATTTTTTGTGGTAATGTAATTTTTATGTATTGCTCACTTAGTTATTGTTATTATAAAAAAAAATTTATCTTATCTCTAAAGCAATGGTGCACCCATTTTCTTAAAATCCTGGATTCGCCTCTGCCTCAAGAAGTCCCGTGCCTCATGCCGGTAAACCGGTTAGGGATTTGACCACAAAACTTATTGTTAAAAATATCCATGACTTCAAGTGTCTTTGCATTTCTCAAGAAGTATGAAAAATCCTTCAGTTCACAAGATGATAACAGTAAAACTTCTAGGCTAGGAACAGTGATTTGTATTCCCACATCGACGGTGATGTTATTTGATGAAAGGTCAAAAGATAGAAAGGTTTGTGAGATTAATAGGTGATTGAGGAAATGGACCGATGAAGCTGCAACTAGAAAGACTTAAATAACATAGTTCTTGGAGGTTAAGGGAAAACATTGGGAATTTCGCCTCCAAGGGAGTTAGATGAAATAGCTAAAAGTAATTGTTAGCAAGGTTTAGTGTCTGAAGTTGGACCAGGCTGCGGTTGGGATGAATACTTCCATTGCGATAACATGAATGTTTAACATGTCACAAGTAAGTCCATCCCCCTCTCAATATTCCATGAAACTGTTTTTGGGAAAGAAGTATCACATGGGGAAAAGTCGGATATTTCAAAGGATTTTATAACTGAAGCAAAGCAGAATCTTCACTAGGAGAGCAAAGATGATTCTTAAAGGAAGAAGAGAAAACTTCGATTTAGAAAGACACAACAGAATGATGAAAAAAACTATTGGCGGATGACATAGATGAGCCTTTTCTCAAAGTTCGATGGCATATTAGATTTTTTCGTTAAAAATCCAAGAAAAGTTTTTATGTGATATATTAGATTGTCAATCTAATTGATTTTGTTGCATACATTTATTTTTATGGAGACATTTGCAATGAGCTTATTGGTGATACTTTTGCTTTTTACTAATTAGAATTGATTTTTTTTTTTGGATATACTAACTAAAATAGAATAGCTACAGACTTGCAAGATGTTAAAATTTAGTTACTACAAATTATGAGAATTTAAGTTTTAATAGTATGAAAACCATAAAATATGATGGGAAGCCTATAAAATATGCATGAAGCAATACTTTTAAAGTTACAAGAACATCCCATGGATGATGAAAACTCTTCTGCATTTTTCATAAACCAGGTGTGAATCTGAAACCATAGAATTGCCTCAAAGTGCCTGAAACCACAAGGAAGGGAATAAGAAATCGATAAAAATGTTTAAAAAATATATTTCATGTCTAAAAAGCAACATTCATGATGTTTTTAATCGATATAAACAGCTTATTTGCAACACAGTAGTGTTAAATGAAACTTATAGCAGTAATAATTTGGTTAAGTGTACGTATTCTCTAGTTAATGATAAAAGGGCAGGTCGGTACTGGACCACAAGAGTCTATTATATGCAGTCTTACCTTGCAGAAATGCAAGAGGTTGTTTCCACAGTCTGCAGTTAATGATAGTAATACTAACCTTATTGTTTGGTTGGTTACAATCATGTAGTACATGGTGCATGAGATAGTTTTTCAAAAATATGACGGAGGCCCTCATGCTTAACCATGGATTCTAGTATGTTATCCTCTGACACGGAACGTGAAGGATCCATCTTGACTTCATTTCTAGACAAAAGTACATCTGAATGATACTTTTTTCTCGTCTGCTGTTCGATCTTGTCAACCTCCCATTTTGATATCACTGGATTGTAAACATGCACAACTTTAGTCTGACCATTCCTGTAGGCTCGACTGATGGCTTGCTGTTGTACTGAGGGATTCCAGAGAACGTCAAGCAAAACCACTCTTGAGGCCCCTATAAGACTTATTCCTTCTGAACAAGCTTTTATCGAAGCAAGAAGCACTTTTACATCACTATTAGGATCATTAAGAGAATTTATTGATATCTGCCGCTGCTTTACATCAAGTTTCCCATCCATATAGAGAATCTCGCGGCCTAAAGTCCAGCCGAAGAGAGAATTGAGTTGCTCCTTGATCAGGTTTAGAGGATCAAGTAACTGGCTAAATATTATAACCCTCTCCTTCGGCCCACCACAGAGTTTGATTAGTTCAACAACAAATTTCATTTTTACTCCGATATCTGGATCCAACCGACATCTTTGTTCTTTTAGATGACTTACTGACTCGAAGAACTCCTTCCTCTTCGCCACTAATGAAGGATGAACAGAGATCAGAGACACCAGATTTTGTTCGTAAAACGAGCCTGGATTCTCTGGAATTCTTTTAAGCAACTCCTTCTGCAAATCTGTCGGCTTCAAGTGTATCACTGTATCCCTTATACCCGGAAGACTTACCTTCTTTACATTTTCACTACATCTATGAACAAATGGTGAAATAATATCCCTAAGCTCTTCCAATGCTCGGGCATTTTTGTCAATGGAACTGCTAAGAGAAGCCCATTTCTGCTCCAAATCTGAAGCGAACTTCGGACTAACTACATAGAGAGTGTTGTACAACTCTTTGATATTATTCTGGAACGGAGTACCAGACAAAAGTATGCGCTTCTCTGTTTCAACCTTTTTCAAAGCTTTCCACACAAGGCTTTGCTCATTCCGAGCAGTGTGCCCTTCTTCAAGGATCAGAAGACCAGGTAATTTTAGAAGGATTTCTCTAATCTCTTTGGCATAACCGTCTCCATCACCTCCAGTGAGAATCCTGAACAAGTCATAGCTGATTCCCAAAACACTCTTACTTTTAGCCCAGGATCTCAGCTTCACCATACGTATAAGCTGTGGATTTTTTCTTCCGGCATGGGATAAACAGTGGAAGACACTAGCAGTAGCTTCATCTTCCTGGAAAGAGAAATCCTTGTTGTTTAAGTTGTGGAAGGGAATGTCCACCTCCCATTTATGGAACTCGGCTTCCCAGTTAAGAAGCAAATTGGAAGGAGCTATGATTACAGGCCGACGCTTTGGAAACATTTTCAGAAATGACTGAAGAAATACTATGGTGAGTCGGGTTTTTCCGGTGCCAGGTGGATGTGAGATTATGCATCCTCCCTTACTATCAGATAGGGGCTCTCTCAGTCTCTCAAGAATTATATCTCCAGCAATGTTTTTCCACATGAACTCAAATCCTCCGCGTTGATGAGGAAACATTGTTGCTTTGGTATTTGACGGAACTAAATCCCACACTGTTCCTTCTTCATAAACAGGAGAATCCTGGACTGTGGAAGAATCAGAAAATCTGAAGCCGTCAACATCCAAGAGTGATGGCGATTCTCTACAATATTTTCTTCCATTCCTCCCTCGAGTTCTCTCAGCCTGCAGATTACATAAATTCAAGATTTTAAGAGTGAAGCAAAAATAAATTGGAGAGCAGATTTTATAAAATCAAATATAAGGATGACAAAACTCGTATACTTACAAAAGGAGGGAAGATGTACTTGATCTCCAAATGCACGTGTGAACAAACTTTACAGATGAGTCCAATTTGTTCATCTAGCACAAGATGGTGGTTCCCCATCTCACAGCCACTTATGTCTCCATTCTGCATCAGCGAAACAGATGGATTTGTAAAGCCAATATGTGATTCTAAGATACACATGTCCATTTCAACAAAAAGATTTTCAATTTCCTTTTCCCACTCCTCTTTCTCCGGGGGGAGAGGTTCCTCGTCTTCAAACCGGAATACTAAAGGAAGTGTTTCTTTGACAGGAACCAGTGCCTTCTCTTCAGGAGGAGTGAGTTTATCATGATCATCAACATTTATTATAGAATCAACAACAAACTTCAGAAATTCAGAATCTTCAAGAGTGTTCTTCCGAGTCTTTTTAATAACATCCTTTTGAACAATATTTTTCGCAGACTCATCAACCTCACAGTCCTCTTCAGACAAGGATTTAGACTCCTCGTCATCACTAAGAAGAATCGGTCTACTACAATTTCCTTCGTTTAACTTCTTATTTTTCGACTTAGAAAGTGAGTGTGGCTGAACAATACATGCTCGGCCTTTCTTGTGTTTTTCACTGTCAACAACAAGCTGAGGTACTAGTCCCTGATTTGACTTCTTTTTTCCTTCTTCATTATTTTTAGGACAGCTCAGATCATCACGTTCTGATACCTCATCATCAGAACCACTTCTTATTTCTTCAGAACTCGATGATTCAATCACCCGGTAATTCTTTTCGTTGGGGTCATCACTAAGAAGATTCGATTTACTACAGTTTCCATGGTTTAACTTCTTCTTTTTGGACTTAGAAAGTGAGTGTGGCGGAAGAATATATGCTCGGCCTTTCTTGTGCTTTTCACCGTCAACAACAAGCGGAGGTACTAGTCCCTCATTTGACTTCTTTTTTCCTTCTTCATTATTTTTAAGACAGGTCAGATCATCATGTTCTGATTCCTCATCATCAGAATCACTTCTTATTTCATCAGAACTCGATGTATCAATCACCCGGTAATTCTTGTCTTTGGGGTCATCACTAAGAAGAATTGATCTACTACAATTTCCATGGTTTAACTTCTTCTTTTTGGACTTAGAAAGTGAGCGTGGCAGAAGAATATATGTTCGGCCTTTCTTGTGCATTTCACCGTCAACAACAAGCTGAGGTACTAGTCCTCGATTTGACTCCTTTTTTCCTTCTTCATCATTTTTAAGAGAGCTCATATCATCGTGTTCTGATTCCTCATCATCAGAATTCGATGATTCAATCACCCGGTAATTCTTGTCTTTGGGGTCATCACTAAGAAGAACCGATCTACTACAATTTCCATGGTTTAACTTCTTCTTTTTGGACTTAGAAAGTGAGTGTGGCCGAAGAATATATGCTCGGCCTTTCTTGTGCTTTTCACCGTCATCAACAAGCTGAGGTACTAGTCCCCGATTTGACTTCTTTTTTCCTCCTCCATTTTTTTTAGGACAGCTCAGATCATCATGTTCTGATTCCTCATCATCAAAATCACTACTTATATCATCCGAACTCGATGATTCAACCACCCGGTTATTCTTGTCATTGGGGTCATCACTATCAATATCATCACTTGAAGATTCAAATTCCGACTCAGAAGATGAGGTTATATCAGTTAACTCTTCGGATTCATCAGTTGTGCTACACATGCTTGAGGTAGATGAAACAACCTCCTCTGCTGCATTCAACATAGGACTCCTTAACCCAACAACATTGGACGAAGATCCTGACGTATTTACAGCCTCCTCCTCCTCTTCTTCCTCAACGATAACAAAATCAGGATCACTCTCCTCCTCAGAATCATCATCAGACATTTCCTCGATGAAAGGCCGTTTTGTGATGGACTCACAAGTTCCTGGACTAAACTTCCTCCTCCCATTGTTTCCCACATCTCTTACCATCCTTGCATTTTTTGATTTTCTCTTGTCACCTCTCGAACGCTCCGCCATTTTCCTTTTCCTCCCACGACTAACATCCTCTCCAGTATTCACATTCACAGAACAAGTCGTTCGATTACCACTTTGACTCAACCTATTCCTCTTCTTATTTAACTTTGCCCTTTTTTTAAAAGATTGTTGTCTAGTCCTCCTCTTTGAAACAGAGGCATCTCCTGAATCCATCTTCCACCTGAGTGAAAACACACAATTTGATTCATCAAAAAATACAGTCACATGCATATATGTATCTTAAAAGACATTTTTCACAATCAAAATGAAGAGACTGAACAGGGACTGATGACTTTGAAATTTTTTTATTCATACACACTAATATAGCAAGAGAAAAAAGAAACACATTAAAATCTGTCTTTAGCTTCAAACCAACTGGGAAAAGGCCTAATATACCCCACAACTTTTATTATTTAGAGTTAATATACTTCTCGTTATAAAAGTGACTCATATATACATTTACTGTTACATAAATGACTCACGTATACTCTTTTCTTCTAATGATAATGAAAAAATATTTTTAAATTAATTTTTTATTTAAAAAAATTCATGTAAGGGTAGATTTGATCTTTCTCGTATTTTTCAACAGCTAATTTGGATTTATTTTTTTATGGTGAAATTTATATTTTCACTAACTTTTTTGTAAAATTTATCATTGATGCCCCAAATTTTAATTTTACAAATACAAAAAATAAATTATAATATAACCGCAAAAAATGGTTTCAACTTTTGTTCTTACTTTTTATCTCTTTTTCCATTCACACTTCTTTTTTTTATTTATTTATTTCTTACATTTTTGCATTATGGACTAAAAGAAAAAAGTGAAATTAAATAAGAAACTCATATAATGATAATCAAGAAGTCAAAAAAAAAAAATCATGTGTGAGAAGGATCATATATATCCCTATATGATTTTCTTTTTAAAAAAAATTAAAATTAATTTTTTCATTTTCGTTAATGAAATATATCATATATATGAACCACTTTTGTAATGATAAGAGTAATTTGTGAGCTACTTTTGTAATGATGGAGGCATATGTGAGTGACTTTTATAAGGAGGGGTTTATCAGCTTCAAATGACAAAGTTTGGGGGTTATATTAGACATTTTCTCAATTCACGGTCAAAAGCTTCTAAGATGATGTCAGGATGATGTAGGTCATGTGTTGCGACATGATAATAGATGGTTGGTATGACTCAGAAGAGTACTGAAATGAAAAATTGGGATAAAACGTGAAATGAAGATTGAAACTTAAGAGAATCTACAAGGTTTATGTGACGCCCCAGCTTAAGACAAGAGGGATGTTGGGTATCTAAGTAAGCAGACCTAACCAACTAGTGACGTGTTTTAAAGTCCTGTGGGCCTAGAATCAGATCGGACAATATCACTAGCGGATTAGACCGTTACAAGTTACTCAAGACAAGTTCACGTCTTCATCCGTAGAAAGCACTAAAGGATCTAGGCAAGTAACAACATAACTAGACAAATCACGGAATACCCAACCTTACAAATCCTAGAAGGCTCATGATATGAGACTATTGTGAGAAGGAACCTAGGCAAGAGAGTGGGACTGTTAGTGTGACATTTTAATATTATTAAAAATATATGATATGTCACATTATGTATCATGTTATGTTCATTGGTGGACATTATATTTGTATCTCTTTACTCTTATCAATGGTGGAAGAAAGTGGTCATTAGTTGTTAGTAACTTATGTAACCACCAACTCTTAATTTCACTCATTATTCTACCTAATTTTTCTTGTAACTTATGTAAAAATTGGGCCATTCATTTGCCCAATTTACTACACATTGTCTTCCTATTCATTGTAAGGAAGAATTCATCACCTATAAATAGTGATGGTGTTACTTTGTGGAAAGAACAAGAGAAGTACAAGAAAATATAGAGTGAAAAAGTTGAGTAGCATTGTATTGTGTTTATATTGAGATTAGTGTAGTAAAAGAGAAAGTTGAGACAAAGAAAATATTCTAAGTCTTCAACTATATTCACTATACGAAAGAGAATATTTATATGTTTAAGGAAGGTGTTCTTATGTGGAGCTTTGAACTCTTTAACTAATCTGGAGTTGCTTGAGTTGTACGACGTTGTTGGGCTGTTGTATCCTGGAGGGGACAAGTCAAGAGTGATATTGTTGGATCGGTGTAGATTATGCCGCAAGGGGCTTGAATCTCCTTAAAGAGAGCGAGATATCCGTGTCTCAGCCTAAATGATTATTCATTCATTTTTGTTCATTTTATTTTCAACTGTAATATTTTGTATTTGTGGTATATTACACCAATAATTTAAAGGATAATCATGTTTTTGTTATAGTTTGAAAAAGTGCAGATATCAAGATAGGAAATCTCAACATAATTTCGCTCAACGTCACTCTCTTCAAGAGATGGAAGAGAAGAGGTGTATGGTAAAATATTTTTTTTACTTGTTTATTCAAGTAGAGAAGAGGTAAAGGAAAAAACACTTTTTTACCTAGTATTTTCATGAATAAAGTGATACTACTTTTCATGCAAAAATGTTATTTGAATTCTTAAAATAGTGGGTTCATGAAATGAGGAAAAAATCATTGTGAAAAAAAAATGTTTTTGGCATCTTTGAGTAATGCCCTAAAAAGGGGTATTACAAGTGCTTATATTTATTGTGGAACAAATCACATGTTGTTGTTTGGCTATAATGAGATGATTTTTGGCTCTAACATGAGAGTTATAAATAAATTATGAAATAACATGTTGAGTAGTCATTTAACATGAAATGTTTTGGGTGAGAAAAATTTCATTCTTCAAATGAAAAAATTGTCATAAACATGTGATGGAATTTTCCTTGTCAAGTCACATAATATCAAAAAAATTGTGAAATACAATCTTATTGATTGTGTGAGTCTTGCAACTTCTTTTGATTCAATTGTGAAAATGGTGTGACAAAGAAAGAAGGAGTTTGCTAGCCAAATAAAAAATATGAGATATGTGACTAATTGCACTTTATATGATATTGTGTATAATGTATAGCATGTACAAGCAAAGCAAGTAAATTTACTTGGTACAAAATTTGATGACTTGTATTGTGCTACAGTTAAAAGTTTTATTGGTGCAGATGAAAAAACTTTGTGTTACTTGTTGGAAGTGAGAAAAGCAAATTATATTGTTTGCTTATCTACTATGGAGGTTGAAGTAAAAAAAAAAAAGTTTCAACAAGTGAAAAAGTGAATTGATTTTACTATATCAAACACTTTATTTTGAAAAATTAATTTTTCTAATTTTGATTAATTGTGATAGCACCAATATAATGGTAAGAGTAAAAATTGATTACTAAAACGGTAAATTCAGACTCATGAGGAAAATATATATCGTGAGATCATATGGATCAGTGGTATACCACCAATATTAATTGTGTTAAAACTTGTGCTAAATCTTGCAAATTCATAAACTAAGGCCTTAGCAAGATAAAGGGTCTGAAGCACATCGAGGGGGATGAAATTGAAGCTGGTAAATTCTGAGTCATATATGAAGAAATACAACCTGGGACTAGAAATCATATAACCATGTTCAATGGAAAGAACGAATCATATGATGACTTGTTGTGAAATGCATTATTAATAATTTTATTCAATCCCTATGTTGTAAGTGCATTTATCCTATATAATGATTTGTGGAGGTTGAGTCTTTAAACTCTTAAGAAAGTTTGTATCTCGTATGAGTGGGGTGTCAAACTATAGGAGCACCCTTGACAAATTTAATTTATATGAGTGTAAAAGTAGGCCACTTTCTATGAGAATTGGCTTGTTCTCAAAAACACTCATAAAATCGGGATAACACAAGGTCGTAATGTGCTGGCTAAAAAAGCTTATGTCAACACCTTGATTGTTGTGTGTAAGTAGTGATATTTTATTTCCCTTAAGCAGTCATAGTTCAAGTCTGAGACCACTACTGACTCTGGAATAAAGGTTACTGTTTTACTAAGTGAAGGTTCATTGCAGAGCACACTTTCATTAAGCATGATAGTCTATCTTCAACAAAATTGAGGAGTACTCTCTTATCTTAATGTTAAAATGAGTGGGGGATTGTTAGTGTGACATTTTAATATTAATAAAAATATATCATATATCACATTATGTATCATGTTATGTCCATTGGTGGACATTATATTTGTATCTCTTTACTCTTATCAGCTGTGGAAGAAAGTGGTCATTAGTTGTTAGTAACTTCAGAGGCGTATTCAGGAGGGGGTCACCGGGTTCACGTGAACCCATGCTCCCCCTCCTGAAATCATATATAGAAGTGTTATATTTTTTTTAAAATATTTAAATATAGCTATGTGAACCCACACTTGAAGTATCATAGCGTGCGATTATGATTGGGTGCACCTCTCTAAGTGAGGTTAGAAACTTGAATCTTTTATTTATCTCATTTTATTTTCCTTTCTAAATTTGGGTAACGCCTCTCTAAGTGGTTTGGATAGGTAAAAATAACTTTGGACCTATAATTTTAAAATTTTAATTATTTTTAGTGATAAGAATCTAAATGTTAAACTGATCAAATTTATATCTTAGATCCACCTTTTCGTAATAGTGCACCCATCATCTCAAAATCCTGAATACGCCTCTGAGTAACTTATGTAACCACCACCTCTTCATTTCACTCACTATTCTACCTAATTTTTCTTGTAACTTATGTAACCTTTGGGCCATTCATTTACTCAATTTACTACACATTATTTTCCCTATTTACTGCAAGGAAGAATTCATCACCTATAAATAGTGATGGTTTTGCTTTTGTGGAAAGAACAAGAGAAGTACAAGAAAATATGGAGTGAAAAAGTTGAGTAGTATTGTATTGTGTTTATATTGAGATTTGTGTAGTGAAAGAGAGGGTTGATGCAAAGAAAATATTCTAAGTCTTCAACTATATTCACTATACCAAAAAAAATATTTAAATGTTGAAGAAATGTGTTCTTATGTGGAGCTTTGAACTCTTCAACTAATCTGGAGTTGCTTGAGTTGTACGACGCTGATGGATTGTTGTATCCTGGAGGGGACAAGTCAAGAGTGATATTAATTGATGAATCGGTGTAGATTATGCCATAGTGGGATTGAATTTGTGTCTCAGCCTAAATGATTATTCATTCATTTTTGTTCATTTTATTTCCAACTGTAATATTTTGTATTTGTGGTATATTACACCAACAAAATACATTATGGTCAATCATGAAGATATCTTGAAAAGCTCACTTAGGCAGGACAATAGGTCTCGCACTAACAAGCCCATCACGAGAAGATCAACTTGCTCGGGCCCAACGGTTCCTCAACTATAAATAAGTAGGAGCCAAAAAGATAAAAATGGATGAAAAAATTTAGAATTAGCGCCATCGGTTTTTGAACTTTGTACGAGGTTTGGACCAAGAAGGCAAGAATCAACCATACTAATTGAGGTATGGAGTTTATACTAATGGTGATAATTAGATGGTTGGAGAGGACAATGAATAGTAATTAGTTAGAGGTATCAAATGAGTCCTCTAGACTCTAATTAATATTTCTAAGTTATAGAATCATGCAAATGATATGTGTGGATCAAGACTTCACTTTATATGCAATATTTGGGTGGTCAAAGGCCAATACTTAAGACTTGTGAGGGGTGAAAATTTTGAGCATTAACTCTTCATTTTGAATTAACTTATGATAATATTTAAACTTCATGTCAAGTCAAATTATATCACATAAAATGAAATAGAGGGAGTGATAAATTCAAATGAACTCAATATCAACTACATCATGGGTCTAGAAATGATTAAATGTATCTATATACGCTTTAAATTGTGTGCATGCATAAAGCTAAGTTATGCACACATCTGCATTTTATTCAATGAATAGATTTTTCTTTTATTCTTTTCCTATATTTTAAAACTCACTGGCCAAATGAAAATGTCATTATTATTGTCACATGTAAACTGAAAAAAAAGATAAAAATATATGTGACACATGTACAAAACTATAGCAACACATTAGTCATTTCATATCGTTTTGAGATATTTATGTAGGGTGTAAAAACAAAATTGAAACGACTTAATCTAATCATATCGCATCGATTTTACATTTTTTAAAATAAAAACCGAAGGTTTCAATATAAAACTATAATCATACCAAATTATTATTATTGTGGGCTTTTTATTTATAAAAAATACCAAAATATATTCCAATCCGATTACACCCCCTTAAAATTTATTTTCCTCTATTACATCTGATTTCATTTTTGATCAGATAAAGAATCAAAAAACAGTTACACGGATTATATTTGAGGTTTGATTATAAAGAATTACTTTCAAAAGAATGAGGATGATGCTTTCCCTTAAAAAATGATTCAAACATACATAAAATTAATAACAATTGATTGTAGGAGATGCATTGGTGAAGAAAATCTATGAGAGAAGGTTTACCTTACTAGGTTAGGAGAACAATTAAAGATGGTAAAAGATGCTTACATCAAACAGTTAAAGATTCTCCACTGATTTAAGACTGTCAGCCTATTCACTTTGAGTTAAAGCAGAAAATTAGATATATTCATTTATAAGAGTCAACTTAATACATTCATTATGTACTCATAGGTACTATATTGGATTTGAACCAGATTTCGAATCAATCTATATTAAGTGACGGTAAAAAAGTCGGCAGGGCCTTAAGCTTGGTGGGGTGGGTTCTAAAGATGAAAAGTTTATGAGGAGGCTTTTCTAAGAAAAAAAGAAGAAAGAATCCTTAAAATTACCAGAACATTCGATTTGATCATATGTGATTAAACGCTCGCAACACATTAATTGTAAAAAAAACTATAACAATAAAAATAGAGCAATAAAGAAAAAGAAAAAATATATATAATAAGGAAAACAAACAGGTCCACCCAATTTGGGTCTACAGAGAGTGTGTGTGTCATATAATTAGTTAATAATAGAGAGAAAAAGAATTAAGGAGATAAAAGTTTTATGTTTACTGATGAATGAAGCTCAACAAAGTGTTTGCAGCGATGATTTCCACGACGGAGATTCTCAATCAGAAAGAGAACTTCTTTTGGTTTTGTTACCAAAAAGTGTAACCGAATAGAGAGTTCATCGGAGTTTTAATTAAAAGTATAATGTATGAGGAAGAAGGATAAAAAACAGAGAACTGAGATGAAAATATAATATGATGTAAATAATTCACTTTTTTATATAGCGTCAAAAGGAATGCACCTATGATTTCTTACCTAAATTGAGTAAGTAAATACATTGTAACAATATAAATTAACTTGTAATAACACGTCACTTACCATTCTTATTATGTTACGAGTTAATGTCTTCTCATCGAAATATATACGTAATTAACTCATAATAATTGATTGTATAAATAATATTTACATCGATAATACGTTTTGTTTTTGCTTTTGTATCATTGTATGGTGGGGTAGAGTTGGAAATAAAGTTGGACTCTAGGTCCTAATATAGTTTATGACATTTCGATAACATCGAAGTTGAAATTTCTTATGATGGTTTCCTAGGGGAATGATGTGCATTCATTTTTATTACTGGTCACTGACTAATTAGAAAAAAAATTCTAATTTAACCTCTACATCTAGTACCAATTTTTTTTTATTTTAATTGTTATTTCAATGTAATCTCATTTTAAGTACAAAACACTTATAAGATTTCTATTAGGTAACTGGGAGGTCAACTTTGCGCAAACTTCTAACTATTCACATGATAGACAATAGCTAATAATTGATGCTCAAATAATGCAGCAAAGATCGTTGCGTCCAATGTCAATGTTGGGCAACAACTAAATGTTGAAAACAAATATATTACAAGTACTGAAAACAAAGACAAGGATGAACAGGGATGAATATTGGACAATGATAGCACGAAAGAGTTCTTCATACAACATAAGTGCCTCTCTCGCACATAAAAATCAGCAATATATAATATTGAATTCCCAAATATAATTTTGGTAAAAAGAATGTACAAACTATTCCAGGGGATCAATATGATGACATAATCGAATTGACAAGGCGCATAAGCAGGGTATGAATACTATTAGTACTTCATCCAAACCAAGTTCACAAGTTGTTACTAAGGAAAAAAAAAACACGAAACGAGTGTTTCTAAATGGGAAGATTTAGTTGAGAAAAAGGAGTATATTACTTGACCTCCTAGGGGAGCACCTATATTTGTGCGTTCAAGTAAGGCAAATTCATCTATGACAGTGATATATACATTGAATGCAATTAATAACTCTAAAATGAGTTTGACTGTTACCACCAAGGATATGGGAGTATTGGCAATGAGTCATGAGCTAGGAGTTGTAGGTTTAGGACTTATAAGTCCAACTACAACCTATGATATTGACTTGGGCAATGAACTTTTCAATGGAGATTATGAGATGATGTGCTTTGATAAGGTGACCAAGAATGGGGATTTCTCACCTATAGACAACAAAGAAGTGAAAGCGGTAACATAAAAAAAAAAAAAAAAGACACATGGAAGGCAACATGATTGGGATGGTAAGGTGACTGGCGAATTTGCTCCAAAGGCATCTATCGATGTGAATGGCAAAGCAGAATCATATTACAGTGTCAACAACATCCAATAAATTCAAGAAAAAGTGAACTATCAAGTCATGTTGTTAGACAAATTTGATGAAGAAGACAAGAGAAAAATAATCGACATTAAGTTAGACGGGCAAGCTATCTTTATCAGTTCATACACAAAAAAATGAAGTTTGAGGTTGATATTTCAACTTTATTCTTGTCATTTATAGTTTTACATTAGTTAAGCAATAAACATGCATCCTTATTTGTAATATCATCATAGAGTAATTATATTGGGCGGACCTGTGCGGCGTGCACACTGAATTCCTCGGGATCCACACCAACTATCCAACTAAGTCAAAAATCACCTTTTTGACCTAACGAAACTGTCAAAATTTCATTTTAATCTCGTTTACTTGGAATGTTGACTTTGGTCAAACTTCTCAACTTCCAATTCTTCAAAACTAAAAAAACTCACCCAATACTCGTCCAATCACCTCAAAAATCATGTCACCAATCCCCGCTAACATTAGTTCTCTGTGGCATTCGACTCTAGACTTAAAGATGGATATATTAGCAGCAACAACTTATACTTTTTAGGATGGGTTTTCGGTGTGATCAACTACCTTATTTTTATACAAATTAATAATCACAAAATGATTTCCAAACACATCCAAAGGAAATTAAGCACCAAAGGCCTCAAAAATATATCTACTTTAGGCAATGAAGTTTTGAAAAAAAAAATGCTATAAATATCAGATAGCGATAATAAAAGACTAACGTACTATGATAGTTTTTTGTACATGTGACACATATTTTCAGTTTACATGTGACACTCACTAATAATAAAATTTCCATTTGGTTAATCACTTTTAAAAGACAAAAGATGAAGAGAAAAGACAAATATTTTCAATTTCTGTGCATATATTAGCTTTAGACATGCACACAACTTAAGCATTGATAGACACATAATTTGAGTCAGATGCAACGTAATGATATTGAGTTCAGTATTTTAAACGTGTTGTATAAATGGAAAAAAAATGAATAAAATAATAATTCAAAACTCATAATAATTTTAACATACAATGAATTATTCCAGCTAATTTTTTAAAAGTTGAACGAATTAAAATTAATTCTTGAATCCACGGCTAAATTATAACATATATATGTTCTATTAAGATTCACATCACTTGTGCATCTTAATTTATGTTAGAACACTTGGCGCATGTACCATTATAGGTACGAGTTCAATAGAATACACATTTTTAAACGCGAATTACCAATTATGTGTAAAAACCATATTAAAATTGCGATATTAAGTAAGCACAATTCTATAACTAGTTATATATAACGGGTTCAATGCTTTTTGGTCAACCGAGCATATTTTATTGAAACCTCCTGCACTTGCACTACGTTACAGATCATTATGACTACCCCTTGATCTACCTTTTTAAAAGACCCACCCCAAGTCTAGTGTAAGACTCCATACTAGTGACCAATCTAAGCCATTATTTAAATCAATTCACCAAAATAATACGTTTTTTTTTTTACAAAACTAGTATAAACGTATTTCTGAGTAACGTTTTAGGATATTTTTATTTTAAAAATTCAACGGACAAAAACTGACGGACTGACGACGTTAAATGAATAAACGTACTCTTGAGTAACGTTTTACACCTAAAACGTTACTCACGAGTACGTTTATTGAGAATTCAATCACGGACCACTGAATCCAATCCTGCAAATGCAAATGGCCAATTGGTCTTGATGTCATTTCTCCTGATTCTGAAAACGCAATCTCATCTCATACACATTCATGAAATCTCATACCATAAATCTCAACATAAAACTCATCTCATACCATAAATATAGTTAAATGAAATCAATAATCGCAGTGAATTCTCCAATGAGTAATAAAACTTGTTGCTTTACAAAAGTTTCCATTTACATTTATGATAACTCTCTGCGACAACTCCAACTGCTCCTCCATGCATTTTACAATAAATATTCTACAATAACGAGAGGTAAGATGGCAATTGAACACAGAGTTCGGAGGCAAAAGGACAACTTTTTTTCTTCAAAAAATAAAAACGGCACATCAAATTTTTTTTTAACCAAATGGGTAAAATCGCTCTTGAAGGAGCGATTTTCTTCTGACAAAAATTGACGTCGTTCCGTTAAAAGAAATAAAAAT